>VWYI01032118.1:57771-82030 GCA_013399455.1 Anthoscopus minutus
GCAAAGAAAAGGGATGTGGCAGAGAGGTCAACAAAGGAGATGTGGAGCAGTGAAAGAGAAAGAAGCAGCAGGAAAGAGCATCCCAAAGCCAGCTCACACTTTTGGGGTGGGCAGTGAAATGAGTTGGCCTCATTTATATTTAATATTTATATTAAATATATTACATTTCTATTACTAAAGGCGCAGGCAGAGCCTACCCCCAGCCCAGTGGGAATGAGCAGCTCACGTCCCTCACTGCTCAGGGGGGCTTTTCCAGGGCACAGGGGCTGGGTCCAAGCTCTTTTCTGAGCTTTCTTTGACCTCTCATTGTTTTTGTGGTGGTTTCCCAGGCTCCAGAGGGATAAACCAGCTGGAAATGGCCTCGGGGGATACTCCGAGGAAGAGCCAGGAGGGCAGGAGTGCCCTGAGGAGCCAGGGGAAGGTGACACCAATTCTGTGCCCAGCTCTGGGTGCTGTGCTGGGCACGGGACCCTCTCACACCACAGGTGCAGCCTCTGGGGGCTGTGGGTGGGAGATTTGGGCTGCTCATGAACGTGGCCAGAGCCTCCTTGAGGTGCAGATTTCTGGCAAGTGTTGGGTGCAGCAGTGAAAGGAGCCATGGCAGGGAACGGGGAGAACTCTCCAGCCTGGGCTGAACAAAGTGCCAAACCAGACGGGTCCTTCCAGCCTCACAGTCACTGCAAAGGAAAGGGAGAACGGAAGAGAAGTTTTGTGCAACTGGCAAAGAAGATCTCTGGGTGTTTCTGTGGGAATGGCTGGACAGTCAGATCCTGCCCCTCGAGGGTTTGTTCCTTCTCAGCCTGTTCTGTGATGTGTAAAACCTCAGGTGAAAGGTGCTGAGCAAATACAGAGCTCCCACACAGGTCCTAAATACAGAGAGGAATTATCCCTGTTTGCTGCCACGGGAATGTGCCAGCTCCTGGGCACGGCAGGGAAAAGGAGGCTCAGCCTCACAGCCCCCTGCCCTGGAGATCACCCCATGTGTGCCATTCCCTTGGGAAAACAGGAGCCCGAGTGCCCCTTCGCACCCTCCTCCTTTTGCCTTTCTCCTCAACTACACCTCGAGCTGCTCCTGCAAACTCACCTGGCTCTGGCTGCGGGGAGAGGAGCTGCAGGATTGCCGCGGGGGGCAGTCGGGGAGTTCTCAGGGCCGTGACTCATGGCTTTGGGAAAGGTATGAAAACTGGGAGGAAAATGAAGTGCAGCTACTTAAATAAAGACTCTGAGTAAGCTGCAGCTCCTGAGAGCCCGCGCTTCAGCTGCTGTTTTATGGGTCACATCCCCTGAGGGCTCTGTAAAGTGCTTTCCTCTCTTAGCTCAGAAATGTTAAAGATCACGAATTTGTATGAAAATGACTCCAGTTTTACACTGACTTCAACATCTGGCTGTGTAGAGAATGTCACTGTGGGTATATTTAAAGGGGCTTTTTTTGACACTGAGCCAGCAAATGTCACGTTTGAAGTGCGCTTTTCAACAGGGAGTCTCTGTGGAAAGAGCGGAGTCTCACATCCCACCATCGATCCAGGAGCTGGGAATTAGGGAAGATGTCAGAACCAGGTTGTAACTCCAATTTCTACATCCTGGTTTTGGGGATGGATCCCCTTTCCTGTGAAAAACCTGGAGTTTCATCCCACCTGGGCATGGTGCCAGGCTCTGTTCAGCAGTACCCAAGGACAGCAGTTGTGTTTTAACACAAGTTCCACCTCACCATGACAGGGAACTTCTTTCCATGGAGCTGCCCAGGGAGGGTGTGGATCCTCCCTTCTGGGGCATCCCAAACCCACCTGCATGTGTTCCTGTGTCACCTGCCTGGGCAGAACTGTGATGCCAGAGGTCCCTTCCAACCCAAATATTCCATGATTCTGAGATTCTGTGGGCAGCAGTTTGTGGTGTCCTGGACTGAAACCCACTTTTCTGCCCCGTGCAGCCCTCCAGCCTCACCTGTGTGTTTCTGGCACCCTGGAAGCCCTGTTCCCACTGCCTGGGCCGTGCTGGATCTGCCCTCTCAGATCAGGGGGAGCAGGAGAGCCTGGGCAAGCTGGAACAGCACCTCCCCATCTGATGCTTTCTTCAAGGGCTGCTCTCTCTGTGTCACCTTTGAATTTTCGCCAATTAGCCTGTAGAGTGTGATTTAAATATTGTTGCTAATGTTAATGGAGGGTGTGCATGTTTTTGTATTTACAGCTCGCCTGCAGGCTTGGAATAACACTTGTCATCCAGACAGCAGAAGGAGCAGCAGGGTCAGAGTGCTACCAGTGGAGAGGAAAGGTTTTCTGCCCATCAGAGATGTCCAGTTCTCCTTGAGGTCCTGCTCAATCACCAGAATTGATAATTTTGTAGCTGTGTTTCTGCAAAACCCCTTGAAATGGGTGACAGAACTTCATCCCCGGTGTGAGTTCTCAACTTCCCCCAGGAAGCCTCTGATGGGGAAAGAGAACAAGACAGGTCCTGGTGTTCCCTGGTGTCCTGAGTGTGGAAGAAGCCGCCTGTGGGATCAGATTGGCTCAGACCATCCCTCCCTGTGCAGCTCTCAGCCAAAGAACAAGCCCCTGTTCCCAGCATGTGGGAAACCTTCCACAGCTCAGTGGGGTGGGAGAGGGGATGGTGCTGGGGTTTGCAGCACGAGCAGGGGCAGTTAAAGGTTTCTCTGTGGGTCTTGGTGCTGCTCCAGCAGAAGGAATTCATCACTGGGAAGTTCAGAGCTGCACTACCTGAAAAAGGGATGGAAATCAGGCCCTGAGGGAGAGATGCTGCTCCCAGGGCGAGGGAACCCTGCACAGAGTGGAGAGCCAGGGACAAGCTGCCTGTCTGCTGCTCCCCTTGAGCTGGGAAGACCTGGGAGTGCTGGTGATCACCAGCATGAGGTGTGGGGAGACCTCAGCCTGCATTTCCTGCAGGATAACTCCAGGACTGTAACCAAACAAAGCTCGCTTGGATCACATTCACCATTTCACAGAATCACAGAACCTTTTAGGCTGGAAGAGACCTCCAAGATCTCCAAGTCCAGCCTCTGATGGAATCCCACCATGTCACTAAACCAGACCATCAAGTGCCACCTCTGCCTGGTTTCTGAGCACTTCCAGGGATGATCAGTCCCCCACTGCCCTGAGCATCCCCTTCTGATTCCTGACCACTTTTCCAGAGAAGAAATTTTTTCCTAATGCCCAACCTGAACCTCCCTGGTGCCTACCTAGATTTTCCCACCTATTGCCACCCGTTAGTGATGGCATCTCCATGAGCACATTAGTCCTGAATTTCACTTTCAGTGTGAGAAGCCTGGCTGGCCACAGGGAACCAGGACAGCCTCTTTTCCTCCTCACAGATCGATCCTGATACCTTGAGGAGCTGGAACAGAGGCAGAGTTCAGAGAAATAAAGGACATTTATTGAGGCCTTCAAAGGCCACACCCGGGCAGCACCAGGGTCACACTCGGGCTCTGCCTGGATGGCTCCAAGGTGGAGGCACAGGAGGGCCCAGGCCCAGATATCACATTTTTATGTCTGGGTCCATGTGCACACAGGAGTCCCACTTGCCCACCCTCCTTCTTCCACGTTGTTCATATTTTGAGCCTGAAGTTTGGAAAAAATGTCTTTGAGTCCCCAAGTGGAGTAGGATTGTTGTGTCCTCATCAGCCTGTGAAAAGATCCCAGTAACCCTGAATAAAAACCCAGAACAGAAAACCCAAAGGCCCAAGGCATGAATCCATCAGCTTTGTGTTCCTCTCGAGTCTGTGTCTCCAGAGGCAGTGGGGGGATGCTGCGCTGGAGAAGAGGGATCCTGGTGCTGCAGCCCAGGGATCCTGGTGGCACCTTCTTGGAAGCAGTTCTGAAACTGATAAGAGGGTTTTGCTTACGGCTGCAATCAGGCAGGAATGGAGGACAATCTATCCTTCTGCTGACCTACCTGTGACACTGATCTAGAAAATGATCAGGTGTTTAAAGAAGCAATTCTGAAATCAAGGGATGGTGCTTCAAGGAAATCTGTTATGGTTTATTGTCATTGGAACTCTCGCCCTGTACTGTGAGTGTGAATGATTAACTCCATGTGCTGTAGCATGAATGAGTTTTGCATTTGTTAATGGAAAAGCCAGGCCCAGCTTCTCAGAGTGGAGCCACTTTGAACTGCTGAATGGAGCCTCCAACTCAACTAAATAAACGTGGCTGGTGCAGAGGTTCTCAGTCTGAGCATGGCTTGCCAGCAGCAGTGGAAGGGTTGTGCTGCAAAGCAGAACCCTGGCAGCTCCTGGGCACTGCCCAGGCTGAGCCAGCCCTTCTTCCCAAAGGAAAAAGCACTTTAACATCACTTCACAAGTTTCAAGTGTATTTAATGAGTGTCTTTCACCCTCTTAAAACCTGTGCCAGCACTGGGCAAGGAGACATCGGAGATGGTTCCCTCTGATGGGAGTAAATGGAGGAACTTCCACAGGGAGCAGCTGAGCAGAGACATCGGCTTCAAGGACAAAGAAAATGACCCTGATGATCCCTGGTTCTGATCCCAGTCCACAGGGAACTCTTGCTCCAAGAATATCAGATCTGCCCTGGAAGTCAGGGGTGGGTGGTGAGGGGAAGGTTGAAAAGGCACAAGAAATCAAGAAGAAATGTGGGATAGTGAGCTTCAAACCTCTCCCAGAGTCAGGAAGAAAATGTGTCAGCCATGGAATTACAATACTGCTCAGACTCTGGGTAATCCATCTGGGACACGGAGAGACCACTTGGGTAATGTTTTGTTTTAACTGGGCAACTACCTGAGACCTGCTGAACTCCAAGGAACAAGGAGCAGGACAAGCAGCACTGAGGGCACTGCATGAGGCCAGCAAGGTGGTTTGGGGTTAAAAACAAGCTGTCATTTTAGAGCAGAGCCATATGAGAGCCCAGTTTTGTCTGGAGGAAGGAAATGAGCTTGGCTTTGGAAAAAATGAGTTCTGTCTTTGATAACCCCAGACTTGAGGAGCTGTCTTGGTGCCATGAGGAGATCCCTGAACACCAGGGGATGTTTGGCAGAGCAGCTTTTTGCCCTGGTGTTAGTGTTCGGGGTTTGGACAGGGTGGAATATTCAATCCCTCCCAGAGGAAAGGGGGTTCTTCCCTTTGGTGAGAGTGATTCCTCTCTAATCTTGTGCTGCAGGGCTGATCTGGGACTTTGGTGCCTGTGTGCTCTGAATTCTGTTTTACCTCTCCCAGAACACCCCAGCTGAGATGGGATTTTGTACCAAGGTGGGAACGAGACCCTCCAGCATCTCCTTCCATGCTCAGGGCCCCAGGTTATCAGCAGGTTTGGGGTAAGAAAACCTCCCTGAGCTGAGTTTGGCAGGTTCACAGCTTTCCTTCACTTATTCTGAAAAACAAGGAGACACCTCATTATGAAGTATAAGGAGACAGGGTGGAATGTCCAATTCCTCTTGGAGGAAAGAGGTTTCCTCCTTGGTCTCTGAAGAATCAGTTGTTCTGAGCTAATCTTGTGCTGCAGGGCCGATCTGGGACTTTGCTGCCTGGAGGTTGTGAATTCAGTTCTACCTCTTCTAGAACAACCCAGATGAGACAGGATTTTGTACCAAGGTGGGGCAGAGACCCTCCAGCGCTTCTTTCCATGCCCAGAGCCCCACCTTATCACAGGTTTGGGGTAAAAAAAACCCTCTTCTAAGCTGAATTTAGCAGCTTTCCTTCCCTTATTCTGCAATACAGAGACACAAGAGTTTCTGGGTCCATCCCTCACCCAAGCCATGTCCTGATGTCAGAGACACTCCAGGATTCAGCTCTGGCCAGACGTGCTGAGCACAGAGCTCTGCCCAGCAGCACCCTGTGCTGTTCTTCCCTAGGAAATGTTGATTTAACCCTCTGAGGTATCATCACTCCTCAGGGCAGTGCTGCTTTGAAGTGGTTACCAGCCTGGTGAGCAGTAAGTGCAGGGCGTGGTGTCTACCTGCCAGGCAAGGGTGGCATTCTGTTTCCTGGGGACAGAAGCTTTAATAAAGGGAGTTTCCCTCCTTGCAGTGGGCAGGTGTGAGGCAGCTGCTGTTCTGGGGAGCCAGGTGAGATGCAAAATTTGGTGCAAAACATTTGGTGCCAAGTGCTGCTTTTTGTTAAGGCCACTTCACCCTTGTTCAGTGGCACGAAGCTTGAGGGTCCAGCTCAGTAGGACACAACACTGAGTGATTTAAGAAGTTTCAGCTGCTGTTCAGGACTGGATCAGACCTGCAGACACAGCTCTGCTTTGTAGGGGATCTGCAGTGATGCTCACCTTGATCCCAAAAGGGTTAATTCAATTTCTGCTCTGCCTGTGGACATTTAGCAGGCACTAGGCATGTAAAATTTGGTAACAACCTGGATCTCTGCGCTCTGCAGAGGTGGGGGCAGGAAAACACCTCACGTGCGATGCAGGAGTGCGGAGCAGGGCTTGTGGGAGCTCCGTGGGTCGGGGTTTGCGCTGGAAACGTGGATATTTTCCTGGCTATTTTTGCCCCAGCTTTGCCCCAGCACCGCTGTGTTTGGTAAAACAGCTGCCACCAGAGGCAGAGCTCCAGCTCATCCCTGTTGCAAAACACCTGGTGAGGTGTGAGAGATGCTCCCTGCCCGAGCTGCAGCCGGTGCTTACTCATCCCGCCGGGTGCAGAGCCGGTCCCTGGGCATTTTTGTTGGCAGCTCTGCTGGAACACCTTCCCTTTTGGCAGTAGTTATGTAAGGAGCTAAAAATGCTGGGGTGACTCACGGGTGTCTGAGCAGAGCTGTTGGAACAGGAATGGAGCAGTGAGTTCCCCCAGCCACGGCTGCACAGCAGTGCCTGGAGACCTCTCCCCATGTGGTGCTGGCCATGTTGAAGACCCTCTTGCTCCAGGGGATTCTCTTTACTCTTATTCCCCACTCCTGCTCTCCAAATGAGGTTGGAGCCTCTCCAGATCTTGTCAGCCGTGCCTCTGAATCCCTTCAGCAACTTTCTCTGGGGCCATCCCAAGCCCCTCTTGGCTCTAGGCCTCAGGCATCCCATCTCCCTTTGTTATCTGTTCTGCTTTTCCATTCTCCTGCTCTCTCCCTAAGGAAAGCTTCAGTCCAGAAGCCCCTGGAGTTAATGGAGGATGGATCCAGGTCATTTTCCTTCTTCACAATCTCATCCTGTATCCACTTGTGTGTACCTTGTGTTTTACTCTTCCATCCTTCCCAACCTGACCTGGTCCTTGCCTGATCCATGTTGGGGTGTCCCTCTCCAAAGGAGACTCAGGGAACCCCTCAGATCTTCTTCCAGGAATGGCTTTTCCTGATCTGGGCTCATATTTGAGTTCTCCATCAGATCCAAGAGAGGTCTCCACCAAAGAGGCAAATTTGTACTTTTGTGGGTTTGCTGTGTCACCTCAGAGACTTTGTCCCACTGTCTCCAAAGGGATGTGATTTTTCCATAAATGACAAGGACTCATAATTGTATTTTCTCTGAAGTTTTCAGCCCATTGTGCTTCACAAACCTGGGCTCTACAGCTACACAAAAGGAGGTTGTAGCCAGGTGAGGTTCAGCCTCTTTCCCCAGACACCTGGTGACAAACAAGGAGAAACTTCTCCAAGTTATGCTATGGGAGGTTCAGGTTGGATATTGGGAAAAAATTCTCCTTTGAAAGAGTGTTAAATATTGGCCCAGGCTGCCCAGGGCTGCTGAGGCCACCATTCCTGGAAGTGTTCAAAAACCAAGCAGAAGTGGCTCTTGGAGATGTGGTTGAGTAGGCACAGAGATGTTTGGTCAAAGGTTGGATTTGGAGGCCTTGGAATTCTTTTCCAACCTTTCTCTGATGACTCATATCTGCTGTGACATAACCCACAGTGCTGGTGGTGCCATTGCCACAAACAGAAATAAACTGGTGCCTCTGCTGCTGCTTCCTCTTCGAGTGCCCTTGGTTGCTGTCCGGAGATGCCCATTCCAATGAAATGGAAATCTCTCCTCCCCTCGGCCCCCATGGAGCCAGGAGATGGAGAGGGCTCTGTGCATCAGCTCTCTGCAGGTGCTGCAGGTGGGAAGCCTCAGCTCCAGAGGGAGCTCCAAACTCTGCCTGCTGGCCTGGGAGAGGCAAATGTCCATGGTCCTCCTCAGCAGCTGGACACTGGAGAGCTCACAGCCGGCTGTCCCCTCACTGTGACATTCCTCTTGGCTCCGTGACATGAGGAGGTCCCAGTCCCAATCCCATTTCCAGTCCTGGTTCCAGTCCCCATCCAAGTCCCATTCCCAGTCCCAGTTCCAATCCCACTCCCCGTCCTATTCCTAGTCCAATCCCAATTCCATTCCCAGTCCTAGTCCCAGTCCCTGTCCCATTTATAATCACAGTCCCAGAGTCCAAGAGTTTCATTCCCATTCCTAATCCCATTCTCTATCCCCTTTTCATTCCCGTTCCCATTCCCATTCCCATTCCCAGTCCCAGTCCCAGTCCCATCCCCATTCCCATTCCCATTCCCATTCCCAATCCCATTCTCATTCCCATTCCAGTTCCCGTTCCCGTTCCCGTTCCCATTCCCATTCCCATTCCCAGTCCCTGTCCCAGTCCCATTCCCAGTCCCAGTCCCAGTCCCAGTCCCNCCCTGTCCCACTCCCAGTCCCAGTCCCAGTCCCAGTCCCAGTCCCAGTCCCATTCCCAGTCCCATTCCCATTCCCTGTCCCTGTCCCAGTCCCAGTCCCAGCCCAGCCCCAGCTGCTCCCCTGCAGTGGCTCTGTGCTGGTGTCTGACACATTACAAGGATCTCCGCTCCCAGATCCCCTTTTGCTTCCCAGTGGGCAGCTTTGGAATCCCGGGGAATTTGAGGGGCCACAGAGGCTCCTCTGCTGCTGTTCCCTGCTCCAGCAGGGCTGCCCTGGGGTGGCAGGGATGGAATCTCCCCCCCCCCGGGCAGCTTTCCCACTGCTCTCTCAGTAAGGAAATTTTCCCTCTTGTTCAGGTGGAATCTCCAGCCCCCTCTGTGTGTGGAAGGGCGACCGAATCACTCCAGGGTGGAGCTACCTCAACAGAGATTTTAATTTACCAATTCCAGGCTTGATTTTCCCAGTGGTCCTTAGAGGGAGGGTCAAACCAAGAGGAAAATCCACGTTAAAAGTGGAGGCTTGGAGCACAAGGCATCGCTTGCCATTTTTTTGGACAAGAGGACGCCGAAAATAGGAAAATTAGGATGCAGGTGGTTCATACAACAGCTCAAATATAGAATAATGGAATCATGGAATGGTTTGGGTTGGAAGAAACCTAAAAGTTCACCTTGTTCCATGGGCAGGGACACATTCCAATATCCCAGGTTGCTCCAAGCCCCTTCCAAGCTGGCCTGGAGCATTCCAGGGATGCAGGTGGGTTTCAATGGATGACCCACAGGGTCACAGCACAAACTTCAGCTTTCCCAATGCTGGGAAATATCCAAATACTTTTGGAATATTTTTTTTCTGGAAGAGCAGGAATGAGTTTTTCCCTCATCAGAAAGGAAGCAGGAGCACTGACTCCACTGCAGAGGCACGGATTTCTCTCAAGCAAAACATGAAAACCCAACCCAACCACGCCACCAAAATGCTGGTTAGAGATTAAAGGGAGAGGGCGGGAGCTTGGAGGAAAGGTCAGGCACACAAAGGAAAACATCTAAAACCAAAAACTTGGAAACTTTCCTGCCAGTGGAGACACTTGAATTACCTCAGAACAAAGACTGTTGACTTTCCTTATAAGGAGGGAAAGTCTTGATTAAAAAAAAAATAATGGAAAAGCTTGGTCAATAATTGTTTTCTCCTTTATTGGTTTGCTGGGAGTTCAAACAAGTGAAGGTGGCTAGTTTAGAATGAAGTAAATGTTTCATTAAAGCAAAGAAATGGATAAAATTCCAATTATTTCACCCATTTTAAAGTGGATTTTCCCCCTGTAATTTATGCACTTGTTTGCAAAAACAAAGTTTGAAACTGGAGTAATTAAATACTTTTTTTAGTTCATGTTTCCAGGCCACTGTCTTCCCATTGCTGTGTAAACAATTCCTGAGGTAGGGATGAAGTCACGGCTGCATCTCTGAGAGCCAGGTCAGGGGCTTGTGGCCACTTGATGATGCAATGGGGAGTCCCACAAATCATCAGGAAAATCTCCTTGTTCACGTGCAGGACTTAAGCAGAGCAAAAATCCCTCTGGATTTCCAAACTTGTGTGCCCCCATGAGTAAACCTTGCCAATTTAAACATGGCAAGGAAATTGGGGAGAGCTGTGGGTTGTTAAAGCTGTGAACAAGGACTGAAATCTCCTGCCTGAGGATGGATGCTCACTCAGGATGGCCACGTTGGTCAGGCTCCAGCTCTGGGTGGGGACCAGGACAGTGCAGAGGGATTGTTTATCGGGAACAGGAGTGATAGGAAAAGTGGGAATGGCTCTGCAATGGAAGAGGGGGAATTTAGGTTTGGTACATGGAAGGAATTGTTCCCTGGCAGGGTGGGCAGGGGCTGGGCTGGAATTGCCAGAGCAGCTGGGGCTGCCCCTGGATCCCTGGCAGTGCCCAAGGCCAGGCTGGGCACTGGGGCTGGAGCAGCTGGGACAGTGGGAGCTGCCCCTGCCAGTGCAAGGGGTGGCTCTGGATGGGATTTAAGGTCCCTCCCAACCCAAACCATCGTGGGATTCCATGAAGGGAACTCAGGACACAGTTCACAGGCTGGGTCTGTGAGCACTCTGGAACAAGGCAGATGCTCTGGGAGGGAGGAGCAACATCTGGGCCTGGAGAAGGGATGTGATGGAGACTTCTATGATCAGCACTGAAAGGGAGAGCAGGATTCCATCTGGACAGATCCAAAGAAGCAGATGGATGTGGCATTTCATGGAGTGGGAAGAGGATGGTAGGAGAGGGGAAAACTTTATTGCCAGGTCAATGAATGGAATGGAGAGAAGGTTTTGGAGTCCTCTGGGTATGGGGAAGCATTGGGTTAAAGAGAAATGCAGAAATGAGGGCCACAGTTTGGTGAAATGAAAAAATAAATCAGCTGGTCTGAGGCTCAGGTTTTTGCTTCGAAACTCAAGGATGTTCTTACTCAGCTCCAGCAAAATCACCAACACAAACCCTGGTCCCCTGTTTGCCCTCGAAGCATAAGATAGATTAAAAAAACCAACCAGACAGAACCTGGGCTTTCACTCACTCCCACCACTCAATTCTTCCTTGTTTTAGATTACGTGTCCTAAATTCCCACCAAATCCACAGGAAATCCTGCATTTCTGCACATTACTTGTCCCACCAAACTCCCAATAAATATGAACACAACCCAGGACCTGTCCCAGGGATTTCTCTGAGGCCAAGAGAACCCCTGGAACCCCTGGAGACAGAGACCAGAGGGCTTTGCTTTGGACGAGCTCAGAAGCCCTGCAGGGGCAGAGGAGCTGCCACCTGAACAGCCTGGTACCTGTGGGATGGCAGTCGGGGCTCCTGGGGCAGCTCTGGGTGACTCAGAGGAGCAGAGGCCACCAGAGATGTCTCCTGCATGAAAAGGAAGGCACAGAACCATGGAATCACGGGATGGTTTGGGCTGGAAGCACCACGATCTGCTCCATCCTGGGTGGATAAACAGGATTCTGTTCTTGGTCATCCCCGCTGCTGCTGCTGCTGCCCACCTGGGCTGTCCCTGCGACCTGCCCCGGGCAGCTGCACACAGATTTTTTTGGGGTTTCTTTTGGCCCTTCCCAGAAGCTCTCAATGACCCATTGTCGTTTTGGGTCTTACTGGGTCTGTCTCAAATCTGGGAAATTTATTACCTGCTAAATTTATTACCTGCTAAATTTATTACCTGCTAAATTTATTACCTCCTAAATTTATTACCCATCTCCAAAGTTTCTGGTAATGTATTATCTCTTCTGTGTGGATCTTTGTTTTAGTTTGCAGTGATAATATTTTTTTTTCCTCTTTCCCTTCCTAGCTTTTCTGTAATGGAGGTTTTCCTTTCATTTTATTGGAGAGAGCATGAAAATGCTCTGTTGGATGATCTGAATTTCTTCTTTCCTGGGAACTGTCCCCCATCAGACACAGCCAGCAGAGCTGCTTTTATTTCATGGTCATTATTCTTCCACTCTAGCTCTGTCCACAGCCTCTCCTCTTGCCTCCAGGCAAGAATTCTGATTTTAATTTCCTGTTTCTGGTGGGTCAGCTGGGAGATCAATGACGCTGCACCATGGACCCCTACATGGCCATTCTGGAAAAGAAAAATGGTTTTGCTGGTTGGGAGTGGGTTTTGCTGGTGGGAGGGTCAGGGCCTAGCAGAGTGAGTGAGAATCACCATAATACACAATCATATTTGCAGCCAAAGACATTTCTGGGCTTTGTGAGCTCCTCAGGAGCTTTCCAGGCCTGTGAAGTGCCTCAGAGGATGGCCAGGAGAACAAGAAACGGCTCAAGAATGACACAGCAGGGATGTCCCTGCCTGGCTGTGCTGACTCTTCCCTTCCCTGGCACAATTTCACCTCTGTCCTTCTCTCCTCGGCTCCATCAACGCTCATGCAGCTCTTTCCACACCAAAATTCTTCCACGTTCAGGAAAAACAGTCAACCATTAAAACACTCCTAAATAATGGATAAAATTTAGGATGATTGGGGGTATTATTCAAACACGAGTTTTTTTTTTTTTTCCTTTTCCAGCTTCCTCTGCTGGCTCTGAGTGTGGCCATAATTCACAGATTTGGGCAGGTGCCACTTGGCTTTTGACTCGTGAGCACGACACCGTCCCGGGCGGCCCCGTGTGTGATCTTGAAAGGAAAGGGAACAATGAACCATCCACAGATCACACGGAATTACTGAGGGCAGTCAGGACCTCCAGAGAATGAGAAAAACTCCAGGGGGACCTGCCAAAGGCAGGTGAAGGAGGAGGTTGGGGTGGGATGAAATGGAAGGTGGAAAACCACCAGGTTAGGAGGGATGGATTGAGAGTTTCGTTTTTCAGCTGGGCAAGGAGAAGCCACAAGGAGCCTCCACCAAAAAGTTGGGGTAGCAGGAGAGAAAGAGTGAAGGTGATGCTGGGCTGTGAGAAGGAGAAGACAGGAAAATTATATGGAAAATATGCAAATATTTAATCAATCCATCAATCCCTCTCTCTGGCAGGGTGCTGGGCAGTTGTCACCTCACTTAAGGGACAAAAATGGAATAATTTCAGACAAGCAGTGCAGACAAGTGACCTGAAGGAATTTCTGTGAGAGGAGATGGCGCAAAGCCCCTTCCCCACCTCTCTGCTTTGTGCCACACTCCCCATTTATCTGCTCCCTTTGCCTCCAAGTCACTTTGCTCTCCTCCTGCTCTCCATTATTTTGATTCAACACTTTTGGGGGCTCTGAGGGATGAAAGGCTCCATGTGGAGTGCACTGGACCAGCAGTGCCCCTCCAGTTCCTGCTTCGCCTTAATTGTGCTCTTAGCCCTTTGTTTGGGCATCCACTCATTTCATTTGTCAGGATCTTGGAAAGTGGCCTTTTCTTTGAAATTTTTTTTTCCACCTAATTTTAGTTTGTTTTATTACATGTGCACTGTCCAAGGAGGTGATTAATAACACTGCAGTGCCTGCTGAAAAGCTTGGGCTGAATTTTTTTTTTTTTTTGACAAAATAATGAGCCTTGGAGTTTATGGAGCCTTCCACAGAAGCAGTAGCTTTGTTCAGAAGTTTGATTTTTATTTTTTTTTAATTAAAATCAAAGTGTCCAAAGCCTGCAAGTTTTCTGTTAATTTGGAAGCATTTTTATTTTGATACCTTAAAAAACATTGAACTTTTTTTTCCCCATGTTGCTTATGGCTCCTGTGTAGGATTCCACAAACTGGTTTCTGCCTCCCACAAATCCCAAATCATCAGGGAGGGTTGAACCCCAGCTGTTTGCAGCTGCCTCAGCCTGGGCAGCTGTGCAGCATCTGCTGCATCCCCTGTCCTGTGAAGGGATCCCACACCTCCAGGTGCTCCTCCACCAACTCCCCAGGGACTCCTTCCCTCGAGAGCAGTTTCCAAGTGGCTCTGATGAGGAATTTAGAGCACTCCAGCACTGCTCAGCTTCTCCTTTCGATATTTGATTTAAAGGATAGGAAAAACTTCAAGGATTAATTATGTTTGAATCCCAAGGTGATAAAACTCATCCAGTCCTGAGTGGCCACGGGAGCTGCTGCCATAGCCCTGCCCCACAGGACACGGCCTCCAAGGCTGCAGGGTCCCTCTGCAGGTGTCCCAGGGCAGGTGACCCCTGTGCAGGGCTGGGGACAGGAGATGGGGCAGCTCCCAGCCAGGTGTGACAGTGCCAGGGCTGCAGGGCAGGGAGAGGCGGCTGAGATGGGCTCTGAGGTGCTCCTCAGGCTCCACCAGGAGGGGCTGAGGGAGCTGGGAAGGGGCTGGAGAATTGCTGAGGGAGCTGGGAAGGGGCTGGAGAATTGCTGAGGGAGCTGGGAAGGGGCTCAGGCTGCAGCAAAGGAGGCTCAGGGGCCCTTGTGGCTCTGCACAGCTCCTGGCAGGAGGGGACAGCCGGGGGGATTTGGGATCTGCTCCCAGGGAACAGGGACAGGAGCAGAGGGAACGGCCTCAGGCTGGGCCAGGGCAGGCTCAGGGTGGGCACAGCAGGAATTTCCCCATGGAAAGGGAGCTCAGGCCTTGGCACTGCCCAGGGAGGTTTGGAGTCCCCATCCCTGGAGGTGTCCAGGGAACTCCTGGATGTGGCACTCAGAGCTTGGGGCTGGGGACAGGGTGGGGATCAGGCACAGGATGGAATCAGTGGTTTTGGAGATCTTCCCCAGCCTAAATGATTTTGTGATTCTATCTTTTCTCCCACATCACTATGCATATTCCCATTTTTTTTTTCCTTTGGTTGTTTGTATATTTAGCTGGAGGGTACCATTGTCCTCTCTGTGGTGAGCAACATATGATAGTAAGAGAAAAATCAGCAGTTCCAGCTTGGCTTGTAAACTTTCTACTCTATAGAATTCTCCCTGCGTTGAATTGATTTTTTACTTGTCTTTTTATCACCGGGTGGTCCAAGTTCATGCAGGGTCAGCAGTGGCAACACTCTTCATATGCCCATGAACTGATAGCTTTTTTCACTAAATCTCAGTGGTTTTGAAAACAGGTTCTAACATTCGGTATCAGACTCCCAAACTGGAGCTCCATGTGGTGTTCCTGCTGTGGTGAGAAGGAAAGGAGCATGGGGGACATTTTGGGCAGAGCAGGGGGCTGCGTTTCTGTGTCACTTCACCCCGAGGTCAGATCACTCCCTGTCCAAGTTCCACTTCGCCTTTCCATGCCAATGCAGAGGAGGGTGATAGTGAGGAAATCAGTCCCATCAGAAACGCTGACCTAGTGTCTGTCACGCTGCAAGTGGGGACAAAGTTCCATTTTTATTTCCTCTGAGGGCAGCTTTGATCTCTGGGGATGCTCACTGCCAAGGGCCTTGGGCCAACTTCTCCTGGGCCTGGCCTCGGTGCTGCTCTTTCCCTGCTCCCGGCTGTTCCTTTGGAAGAGTCACAGATCCCCCTTGGATGCTGACTGAGAGCTTTTTGCTGCCCACAGGGTTTGCTGCAGCTGGTTTTTGGCTCAGGGAATCCAGAACTGATTCCCTGGACTCAGCTTGCCCTGGTGTTTGATTCCTTCCCTCAGCTCTTCACGACCAAAGGCCTGGAGTGGATGGGGTGGGGACATCTGCACACAATTCTGGTGGGCAAGGGGAAAACCACCCAGGAAAAATCCCTGAACAATGTGGAGGTGGCATCAGATCCACAAACCCTTCCTGGGTCCCTCGTCCTGAATCCATGGAACTGAGAGCTGCCCATACTCTCAAAGAGAGGCCCAAGAGCTGCTCCAAGGAGGATGGAGCTCTGCTTCCCCTCTCCCTGTACCCACATGGAAAGGGGAAATACCTGAACCTGGCAGCAGAACTTCCCTCAGCAGCAGCTCCCACCCCAGCAGGAGAAATCTGAGTCAGGACAAGAATAATTCTCCTCTGGCAGCAGCTCTGGGACCCTGGCCCCACAGGCTGTGCCCAAGCCTGGCTGGAAGGTGACACCTGCGCGTCCCCTCAGATGGGGGAGGCTGCAAAGTCACCCCATCACAAATGTCCCAGCCTGGGGGTTTCCTGCCTTGCCAAGTGCCTTTCTTCTCCCTGCTGACTCCATCAAACCTGGACTGAGACAAATCCATGCCTGGCCCAGCACATTCCAGCTGCTCCAGGACAATCCAAGCTGGTGTCATGTCCCAGGTGTCCCTCACTGCTGTGTTTGGATGCATTGTCTCTGAACAGCGAATGCTAATCCAGATTTCAGAGCTTCACCTAGACTTGCCTTTAATACCAGACATGCTTAAGGGTGAGAACAAGTTTATTCTGGCAAAACAAGAAGTTTAAATTCCTCATTACGATAGTTCGAGAGAAGATTACAAAAGAGAAAATAAAACACATGCGTGATCACCCTCAAGAGCAGGATTCCTTCTCAGCTCTGGTATCTCTCACCTGAGATCTTTGGGGTGTGTTTGGGGTTCTTGGCACGAAGGGAGGAGCTGCACATGGCAGAGTGGCTTTTGGACAGGGATGGGGAGAGATGTGGCTCTAGATAGGGCTGGCAGCAACAGCCGCAGGAGCTGAGTGAAAGAAGAGGGGTTTTTGTGCCAGGCTGGAAGATAATGGGAATGTCAGCACTGCCCAGGCAGCAGGAGGGGCAAGGTGGGAAACACGAAATCCATGTTTGTGCATGGGGAGAAAGGAGCATAAACAAGAGGGGCTTGAATGTCGCTGTGGTTCACGACAAAGAAGGAGTTTGGGACTTGTTCTTCTTAGAGGCAAAGAAGCCTCTGAGGCAGAGAAGCCTTTATTTGGGTTTTACAACCCCTTTTATAAAGTGTTCCCATACAGGTTAACAGGATTGGCCAAAGGAACCACCTCTCTGGTCCCACTGGTGGAACAAGAGACAAAACACATTCAGAACATCTGTCCTCCCTTATCTTGAGAACCCAAATCTATTTACAAAAAACAGTCCTTGAAAGACAGTTTTCCCAACAGATTTTCCTTTGTGAACACCTCAGCCACTGACAGGCTGAGAATTTTTCTCAGGTTCAGAAAATCACGTCCACACTTGAACCCACAACCAACACAGGGAAGGGTTTGACCCCAATGACACTGAGGAGCCACAAGCAGCCTCAGCTCAAATTTGGGGACAGCTTTGGGTGGCACAACTGAAGCAAGGTCTAAATAGTGCAGGAAGCCGTGGGAGCAGGAGGTTGCAGAGGTACAGCCTGCAGTGCCACATGAGGGTTTATCAGCTCTCCTTGCATTCAGGGTGCATAAGGAATGGATACAGCAGCTGCTGGGCCAAACCAACAGCTTCCAGAGATGCTCTGTGTCCTCCTGCTGTGTCAAGGAGGACAAACCCACTTCCCTGGGCTGAGTTGTGTAGAAACAGAAGACAAAAATTTGCCCCCCCAGAAGTTCTGGGGTGGCTTTGTGGCTTGGCCACATTCTCATGCAAGTGCCACAAACTGCCCTGCTCTGTGCACAGCAGCTCCCGTGGGCACAGCTGGCAAACCCCAGCCTAAGCCAGTTAGGAAATCAATGTCCTGTGACCAAACTCAGGGCTCTTCCAGTGCTGGAGTGACTTCTGTGCAGACCTGTGGGTTCAGGAGCAAGAGCTGCTCAGAGTAATTAAGGGAGCTGACTGTCTCAGCTCTCAGGAACTCGTTTGGAGTTGTCACTAAAGGGACCCTGACACTTTGGAGAGACTCCCAGAGAGGCTGCTCAGGTCCTGGAGAGTTTAGAACTGTGTGCCCAGCTCACCCCACTGCCATCCATCACCAAACTGTGCAAACGAGGCCAAAATCCCCTTTCCAAGCCAAAGGGAAGGCAGCAGAAGCAGGCACAGACATGGTGTGGTGGCAGAGGAGTTGCCATCCCCTCTGCCCTGTGCAACATCAGTAAAAGTCTCCCTTGGAAATGGCCTGAGCCAGCCTGGGGGCTGGAACACAACCAGAGCACAGCCACTTGTCTCCACTTCATTTTCCCCAGAGCAAGGAGCAGGCCACTTAAAGAACTGGTATTTTTAAACATGGACAGTATCAAGCTGAGCTGTTTGTGCAACAATTCTTGTACGAAATAGCCCGGCTGAGTCACCTGTCAGCATTTGCAGGTGCAATCTCTGTCATCCTGCACCACCAGCTCCCACCACCAGGTACTGACCTGTCCAGCAAAGCAGAGCCATCCCCGTGTGCCGCAGGCTGAAATCCCCGCTGCAGGGACACACCTGCAGCCCAGGCTTCCCCAGCTGCCTCCAGGGTGTTTGTTGTGGAGGACACACACCTGGGGCTCTGTCTCCGTGGGAGATTTCATTGTCTTGCTGTTTGTTCCCCTCCTTTGAAGCAGAGGCTGGAGGTTCTGCCTCAGTCCCAGAGCTGTGTGTGGTGTCTGCGCTTTCCTGCTCCGCCAGCTCGGCCCAGTGAAACATCTCTGGACCACTGTCCACTTTCCCTTCTATTTTCAGCTGAAACAAGAGGCCCTTTTTCCTCCCCCACAAATGCCAACCTTTGTATTCAACACCAGGGATGTGCCCCAGCCCAGCCCTCACCACGGGCTCACATTTAAAGGTCAGCTGGTCATGTCTTTGTGGCAGGCAATCTGGACAAAGCAGACACAGGTCCTGCTGCCCAGGGATGGAATTCCTGCTTGGATACACCCACCATGGCTGTGTGTCTGTGCTGATCAGGGTCCAGCTGAGCTGCCTGCTCAGTGTCCTTGTCAAGTCCTTGCAAGGCACTTGCAGGAGAAGCTGCTCTGGAGAGCTGCAAGTGTCTCCCTAATCCTGCAAATAAAATCAAGCTTTTCTTCAAAAGGACCCTGAGAACATGTTGCCTTATCCATGATTCATCAGCCTTCAGTTATTTTATATTTTCTTTTCCTGCAAGGCTGTGAAGCTTAATTATTCTGGGTTCTGCTGGGATTGTTACAGGGATCCCAAGGAAAGAGTAGGAAAAAGTTTTTCTATTGAAATATTCTTCTTCCATGTCTTTCTAGAACACCACTAAGAACAATTTCTGGCTTCTTCCCGAATGTGTCTGGAAACCCTACACCATAAACCATAGAGTGCTTGGCAGGAATGTTCTACAAAAAGCTTTTTAATCCCCATCTTGTTTCCTTGCCAGGAGATGTGGGCATGGGCTGAAATCCCACAGCAGGGACTGAGCTGAGCCCCTGAACTCCAGCTTTGGGTGGAAATGAATCTCTCTTAAACTTCAGCTCAGGGCTAGGGCAGAACCAGTTTAATCCCAGTTCCAGCTCATCCCTGCTCTGGGAAGTGTAAAGCAGCATCTCCAGGGGAAGATGCTCCATTGCATTTCCAGTCTGGGAGCAGGAGGGATCTCTAAGGCATCAGAAGGCTCCTAAATGAAGGAATCTGCTCATTTTTTGATCCTGAGTTGTTTCAGACCCACCTCAGTCACCGAATCATCAAGGCTGGAAGAGACCTTCAATATCCTCAAGTCTGACCAAACCAGCACCACCAAACCCCACCCAAGCCACGTCCCCAGGTGCCAAATCCAAACAGCTCTGGAGCACTTCCAGAGATGGTGACTCCACCACCACCTCCCTGGGAACTTATTCCAATGCTTGAGCACTTTTTCAGTGATTTTTTTTGGTTTTTGTTTTTTTTTAATGCCTAATCTGAGCCTTCCCTGGTGCAGTTTAAGGCCATTTCCTCTTGGGACATGGCAGAGGGAACTGACCCCACCTCAGCACAAGCTCTTGCCATGCAGCTGTGGCACAACTGGGGACCTCCTGAGTCCCCTCTCATCACAGCTGTTCCAGCACAGCTCCTGCACAAACTTCCCTTCCCCTGGGCCAGCGGGGGCTGTGCTGGTCAGCTGTGCTGGTCAGCTGTGCTGGTCAGCTGTGCTGCCTGTCCCGGACACCCCGCTGGACACAGGTGTCCTCCTCTCTCCCCTACGTGACATTCCACCTCCCCTTCTCCAGCAGATCCTGTGTGTACACACCACATCCTCAAAAATGCTGGGAGCTCCAGCTATTTCCCTGGCTGGCAGCGAGCACAAAGGATTGCTCCTTGTATCTGCTGGCTACTGGAAAACAGGAAATGTTCTTTCCTCGGCGCTGCTTTCCAGCCGTGCCGGGCTGTGCCTCTTCTCCTGTTCCCCGGCAGGATTTTGGTCATGGCTCTGCCTCTTTTGCATGGGGGAGAAGGGCAGCACGTGCCGAGGGGACAGCTGGAAACAGAAAGAACAGCGTGGAGATGGCTGGGGTGGGTTTATCCCTGCAAATCACAAGCAGACAGTTGGTTGGTATTTTTTAGAGTGCCACAATTTGGGGCTTAACAGCAGCAAAAAGGCAGAAAAAAAGACACCATGCGGTCTCTTAACTTTCTCTTGCTGGTGGCTTTTGCTCTACACCTTTGGACAGGTCTGCACCCACGGATTGGTGTTTTCCCTTTGATCCCGTGCGTGTGTCTGCCTTGTAATGCAGAAAATTTGGAAAGAGCCCTTGCAGGGATAGTGCTGGATTGGAAGCCAGACAGGGAGGCATTTCATCAACAGGCAATAGCTTTTCTGGAAGCAGCAGGAGAGCAATCAATGCAGAAAGTTTCTTGTTTTCTTAATCACGCTCCTGTTCTACCTTTCCCGGGAGATTTACGAGCCTCCCGATGTTGGACAAACACCAACAATAGCTGCACATTTTTAGCATCTGAAGGCTTTGCTTTGCCTGGCTTCGTGTGGAAAGACAAGTCCAGGCAAGGTGGTCCTGCAGCAAATGGTTTATTGGGCCAGAGCCCTGGCCTGCAGCCACGGCCCCTTGGGCAGTGATCTTATCAGACCTCCTGAGCAGAGCAGGGTTGGGCCTGTTTGCTCCTCCAGTGGAAGACCTCCAAGGAGAACCTGAACCTGAGTGTTGCAAGACCCTGCTATCAATTGTTCCCTGGGGGATGCTTCCCCCGGACAGGAACGAGCAGGGAGTGCGGCTCGGGGCTGCTGGGATGGCCCCACTTCAGGGGGTGCAGCACAGGGCATGGCGAGCAGAGAGAATGAACAGAATCAGCTCTGTGCTCTTGGTGGATTCCAAGTGAGGCAGGAACTGGTTCTTGACTTCCAAGGAGATCTGGGGAGCTGAGTCCTTTGGGAGTCCCAATCCCAATCCCTCTCCCTGAAGCACACAGCTGATTTGGCTGAAATACCAGCAAGGTATCAGCTTGTTTGCCATTTTAGCCAACTTGGAGTTGTGGCCTGAACCTTACCTCCACTTAGAGCCCCCTGGAAGTTCTCTCCTTTCATTTTCTGTGAAGTGCTGGCTTGTCTGGCAGGCTCTGGGGTTTCAGAAAACCTTCTGCTGAAATCATCCCCACGGCTGGCCTGCACATGGCTGCCCCTTTGGACTCACTGAAGGTGCCTCATCACAGAGCTGTGGGGACCTTTGGGACACCCTGGGGAGTCTGGGACACCTGCACAGGTGACAGATGTGATGGGTGTGCAGGGGATCTCTTCCCACCTGGCAGCTGGTGGGCGTGGGGCTCACCCTTGCACTCAGCTGGAACATCCACGGGCTTTAGAGCCAGGGTGGGCTCACATGGGCTCGGGGTGAGATCCAGCTCCTGCCTAAGGCAGGTAAATGTGGCTGTGCACCCCTGAGCTTCTCAGCAGGGTCTGATTCCAGGAGCCAGCCAGGCTCTGAACCCACCCTGAGCCCCCCTGGCCCACCTGGGTCACTCCTCAGCCTCCCCTGACCAAGGGTTCGACCTCACCTCCACATAAACATCAGGGGACATTCCAAATCACCTCTTTATCCCAGCCAGTCTCCAGCTCTCACTGTAGGAAATCAGCTGTTCCAGGCTCCTATGACAAATTTATTCCTTGTGGATTTTTGGGGTGCCTCAAGGTATCTCAAACTACAGCTGATGTCTCTAGAGGACACACAGCCCACCCCACGTGTCCATCACCTTTATGGAAGCTCAGAGCTGCAGTGCTCAGGGCTGCTCTGGGTTTCAGGTGTTGCAAATGCAGAGTGCATCCCACCCCTCTCTGCCTTTGGAATAGTCCAGAACTTTTTCTGCTGAATGTTGCATTCGTTTTTGAAGTTTTTGAAGAAAGATCTTTTACCATACTGGCGTTATTCTTCTATTACTGCAAAATCTGTTGTCATTAATGTTTCTATACACGCCATTCCTTGGATGGAGCAGAGACAAACAAGCCAGAAAGAAATGCAGCTTTTTGGAATGATGTTTAATGCAAACTCTGCGAGACAGAGTTGCTGTGACTGATTTTTATCCCACCTTTTTTCTGTTTTGAATGCACAGATTTGGGGGTTTAAGGGCTTTTTTGCCTTGTACAAAGCCAGTTTTCATTCGCTTGGAGTGGCCTCAGTTGTGGGGTTGTACAACTCCCAAATTCTGATTTCAGGGTGTTTTTTTCAGCTCACTACAAAAACCCCTAAATCATTGGTTCCTTCTGCCCCTTCCCTTGGGAGACTCGTGCACATTCCCTGTGCCCCCATTTGGTGCCTAATTCTGGCTGATTAGTCCAGATGCTGTTGGTGGTTAATTACCAGTATCAGAACTTGCTTTCCAACACCACAACACCTTTACTTTGGGTTTTGCATGTGATAAAAACCTTTATCAGGCTAAGAAATGGTGTTGTCACAGGAGAATGGCCAGGCCCAGGGTGGGTTTGTGGGGTGTCTGTGCAGGCCAGGAGTTGGACTGGATCCTTTAGGGTCCCTTCCCACTCTGTGGTTCTGTGATTGTACTCAAAGATATTCTTCAGCTCTTCTCCGTCTACTTTTCTGCTGCTTTTTGAATTTTATCTTTGCATGAAGACAAGCAGACAAATAATTTCCTGACCCCCACATTTGCCAACAACTTCCACAAATGCTTAAAGCTTCTCTGTGTACAGCAAATTATCCTGGGTGACCTTCTCTCCTTCTCCTTGGCTTGATGGCCACGAGAGGAGGGGTTGATGTGGCCACCGATTTGACTTGATCTTTGGTTGATACCAGCAGAGTCATCTCCAGGGTGTAAATATGAAAATAAATGAGGTAATTTTCTGTGAAATCTGAGCTGTGATCGCTCCTGCTCAATCCTGTTCCATCAGGCCTCCTGCTCAGAGTCATTGAGGAAACGTTCAGCCCTAAAGACAGGTAAGAAAAATCCTCTGCAGGTTCAGGAGGAGAGCTAGCAGGAGGCTCTGGGATGAGGTAGAATATTTTATATCAAGACAGATATGAGCACCTTTTGTGTTGTCCTTAAAATAACCCTTTGTCATGAAGCTGCAATGATCAGTGTGAAAAATGGGGCTTCCCTGGGCAGGAATGGGCACTGCAGGGAAATTTATCTGCTTTGTGGGGTCATGGGGGAGTTCAGGATAAATCTGATAAGGCAGGAGACCCTGGGGAGAGCAAGGGGAGGATTTTCAGATCCTTGGCTTGAGTGGGTACTGCCCTTTCTTACAAACTCTTCAGCTCCTTCCTGGCCCAAGGAGTCCTGGCTTGGTGAGGGCACTGTAAAAATCCCAAATCCTGAGTCCTGAGTCCTTCATCTTCTGTCTGTAAATGCTTGGGAAGTTCTGCTCACCAAAATCATCACTGGAGGCTTCCCCTGGCTTTCACCACCATCATCTCTGTGCTCCTCTCATTGCAGGTCTCATCCCTTCTGCTGCTTCCCACAGCAACCTCTCCAACCTTGCTCAGATATTCCAGGGAAAATTACATTTTTAGTATTATTTTGAAGCCAACACCCGATAAACAACAGAGTACGACCAGTGAATGGGTTCATCTTTTTGTTCTCTGAACGATCTTAATAAAACTTGGCATTTCCCAGAGCTGGGAGCACAATTTATAGAAAAGTCTTTTGAGCCATTGACTCGTCCTTGTCTTTCTTTTTCCCTGGAAAAGAAGTCCCTCCCTGTTGTCCCAAGAGCTGAGGAATCCCCCCAGGGCAGACCCAGGGGAGGTGACAGAAGGAAGCCCTGGTGGACACTAAGCTGTGACAAAGGTGTCAGGAAAAGGTGGGTCAGAAACACCCAGGGATGCAGCATTTGGGGATAAAGTTATGGATTGTTTTGGCAGAGAGGCGGTGCAGGCTCCACTTGGTGCTGCTAGCTGAAACAGAGCGTTTCTTATCAGGGACGAGGCTCAGGAATTCCCACATGCCCAAGCTAAGGATTCTGTCCCACCCTGCACCCACTCTGCTGGACTCAGGGACTCACAGAGTGCTTTGGCTTGGGAGGTAAAGCCCATCCCATCCCATCCCATTGCATCCCATCCCATCCCATTGCATCCCATCGCATCCCATCGCATCCCATCGCATCCCATCGCATCCCATC
>VWYI01032119.1:0-24416 GCA_013399455.1 Anthoscopus minutus
GCTCAAAATGTCCGAATTTATACAAGATATGGTGACCAATTTCTTGATACCACTTTCCTAAAATGTCTGTTGTTTTTACTCTACTACCAATACCTAATTATTTGTCTGTCCATGCAACACCTGCACTGCAGCTAATTGTATCAAATAATTTTTTGCTCGCATCACTGCAGAAGATGGAGTAGGTAAGAAGGGAAACTGAGGCAACACCCACAATCCTCCATCTTGAGTCCTCACCTACATCTATACTATGTAAAACTCAAAATATACACTTTCACACCAACTGACATACTACCAACCATACTACTTTCTAATTCACAAACTAGTTGTTTGCACTCCATCCCAAAGCCTTGGAAGCTTTCTCCATGGCTGGAGGTCAAAAACAGTGTTTTCCTAGGGGTCAGAACCTTCCAGGAGGGGCAATGAAATATTCCCTGTATCCCTGGTTCCCACAGGTAGGGACACTTTCCACTAGACCAGGCTACTCCAAGTTCCATCCAGCCTGTCTTTGAACAATTCCAGGCATGAGGTACTCCCAGCTTTTCTGAACACCCTGTTCCAGTGCCTCACCTCTCTGTGACATGCATCTGTTAGCTCATATAGGCAACATGCAATCCACATTCTTTACCTGTACAATTCCTAGATCTTAGAGCTACAATTATGCTAATTAGATATGATTTCAGATGAGATTTTCAGATAAAGCAAGGCAGGCATTTTCACCTTTGACCTGATATATCTATCCTCATCCTTTTAATTGAACTGGTTGCAATGAGTATTTGTAAGAAAATAAGTTGTAGCAAAGAGCTTTAGTAGTAAGTAATCCACTTTCCCTTCTCCTTTTTAGTGGACTGGAGGGAAGCATTTTCCATATGAATTTGACCACTGCTTAATTTAATCTGATAGATTTTGTCTCTTTTCTGGATTAATCCTTATTTGAGATTTTGTCTCTTTTCTGGATTAATCATTATTTGCCTCTCTGTCATTTCATTTAAGACCAGGTTTATGCAAATGAAAACTGGTGACTCAGGATTGTTCTGGGACTTTCTCTTTACATTCCGCAGAAAACATCATGAAAGCTTTTCCAGAGAGCTCCCTGAAAAAAACACAGTGCACTAACTCTATGTCCCGCTTGGTGTTGCAGGACTTTATTCCTCTGTGTGCCTCTGGATCTTTCTGCCTGCCTCTGAACCAATCTTATTTATGTAACAGCTACTCGTGCAAATGAAAATGCTGTTGTTCCAAAGAACACAGGCAGGCAGGCAAACAGTGTATTGAGTTTCTAGTTGGCATAAACCCAAGGCCTTGGTGCTTTGTACAAAAAGTCCCCAGCTTGTGAGTGCACAATATGATGGAAAGTGGAGACAGAGCCTGTCATCAAAAACATTTTGCATAATTTGGAGTCTCAATTACAAGAAACACCCAAAAAGGTATATTTAAGAGTATATCGATCTTTGTATTACAAATTTCTGCTGTCAATACTCTAAGTAATTAACATTTGGATACAAAGGTCTAAGGTTTTCAAAAAGCAATAATAAACAAAGACAAGCAGTGCCCTGAAGTGTTGCGAATTAACAGAGTAGGAAACATATGCAATGAAACATCTACAATGCTCAAAACCATGATATGTTGCTTTGCCAAGAACTCTAGCTGTGCCACTTAACTGTGCTGAGTATTAGTCATGAATCAAGCTACCCTCCTGGGGGGAATTGGAGTTAATAATCCTGCCTTTGAAGAGGCTTCACAATGCAGGAACCTTCTCCAACCACAAGTTTGCATTCTTCTTTTGCAGCAAGAGCCATCATCCTTGTTAAGACTTTTACTGTGGTATATCCAATAAAAATAAATTTTGCAAGACGAGTTAGAAAGTGATTTCTAATGCAGTTCTAGAATATTACTACTCCACAAGCCTTGGGGTATTAATATGCCTTGATGCCTTTTGGGCAGTAATCAAAAGGTCCCTCCCAGCTCACATTCCTACATCATGGGCAAGGACACATTTGGGAATCCAGGCATGAAGTTTTGCCAGTGCCCACCACTACACTCACTTGGTTCATGCTTGGTCCATACGATGCTTTTTCTCCATTAGGCAGATGCTGCTATTGCAAAGTGGCTCTAAATCTACCAGATTGCTCTACAAGGAATATTGCTTCTCAACAACATTCAGAAAAGGGAATGAAGAGGCAAGTTGTTCATAAAATGAACAAGGACTAAGCAGTGAATGCCATTGTGCCACTGTATGTTTAGCTATGATATAGCTTCATTTTGGACACTGTATTTTGTTTGAAATAGCTCAGCAAAAGTCAAAGAATTGTGAAGTTAGTCCCAGGAAAAAAAGTGCGAGACTTATGAAGATAGAGAACAGCTTTCCTGTGATAAAAATTTGAACAATTTAAGACTCTTCAGACTGGAAAGGGGCTCAGCTATATTCACTATAAAAAAAAAAGGAAAAAAACACTTAGAAAAACCCCAACTTTATTCACTGTAGAATATTGAATGATTTGAAGGAGATGTCTACTTTTCATGGGCTCTTCCAACACAATATACCAACAACACTGACTGAAATAAACATAGGAGGCTCCAGACAAGCACAAGAGGTGAGTTTTCACAAAAATCAGTTAACTTGGATCATTCATTGCTCCAAGACATTGCAAATGATAAAAGGTGCCTTTTTATGTAAATGATAAAAGTTTGGATTTTCAAAATAACTCAATACATTGGTAGGAAAAGTCCATCTAGGTTTACTAAACAAAAAGAACCAAAAAGCCATCACCTAAAACTGACGAAGTTTTCCTGTCTTCCCTGCTCTTTTATCTGGACTAAAGAGATCTCATTAAAAGTTGTCTAGTCATATTTTATAAGACTATTTAAACCAGCTTTTCTGTTAATAATATCAATGTCCTTGGAGCTAGTCAGTAATCTGTCCTTATCTGTGAAAATATTTATGACTTGCAAAATACTTAAAAATTCTAGGCAAATATTCATAAGCAAATGGAAAGCATTTTAATTTCTCTGTGAAATGGTTAGTAAGATTAGTAAATCCATCTGCACACCTAAGCTTACCTTTGAGGGTGGAGGCTCTGATTGGTGTCTCACACTTACGAATTTGCTAATTTTTATGAAAACTGGCTTTAAAATGCACTGGACTGGCTTTCAGTCCAAACTATGCACATAGTCTAATTCATTATCTTGTCAGCTTAATCAGATGAATGCCAAAAGCAAAAGCAACTTAAGCCTCAAAATGGGAAGAGAATATTCCCATGCAAGTCCTGACTTCTTAGAAAGGCAGCAAAAAAAGCAAGAGCAACAATAAGCAAGAACAGCATTAAGAAACCTATGTATATTACAAGCTTTCTGCTTTCCCTGTCTAATTCTATCTGACCCTGATGAGGATGTTCCTGCTTGAGGTTATTCCTGAAATCTTGTTCACGTCTCAACAATTTATGGAGATTTTTCATGCATCTGCCAGGTGCTGTAATGGAATAGAAAATGTATGTGTGGCTGAACTGTGACATGAAATCTCTAGTATCCAAGGAAACAGAAAACACGTGAGTAACTCCTCCTGTAAAAAGTTAAACCAAATTATCTGTATCATTTTACTTCTCCAAGGGACTTACTATCTCACTCAGATAAGCCAGTGCAAAAATATTTTAAATGCCAAAGTGGAACTCGCAGTGCAAAATATAGATTCTAGTCTCAAGAACCCTAGTTCTTAACAGGGTTTTCATCCTTGGGTGTAATTTTGGCCTATTAAAATCACAAAGATGAATCACAGATAATTATTTTTCTCCAAAACCCTGGATCTTCTCTCAAGATGAGATGCTGATTGCAGACAGTTTGAAACTGGACATATTTTCCCACAGCTTTCTAGTTTATGCCTCCCTGTAAAAACAAGGATATAGTAATGAGGTGATTAAGTGAAAACTGAGACATACTGGAGGGAACATACTAAAATGCTATCCAGTAATCTCAAAATAATCAGAAAAGGAAAATGTCCCCTCATATATTCACTACAGTTTCTCTACTGCAGCCCAGAAATGAGAACTGCTGGTGCTAGGAAAAATGGTCCTGCTTTCCATTGCAGGAGGGTACTCACAATATGAGTGAAAAGGAGAAGAAATTTTTAGGCAAGTGGTATGGATAACTGGCCCTTCTGATCTCCTTGTGTATCCAGGCAAAAGCCATGTAATGCTTTTTAGTTCTGTTGCTTGCTTTTAGATAGAGATAGAGATATAAAGCCAGTGTCATTATCCAGAGTTGCTATTTCAGTGAATAACCAGGTGCAGACAAACCCTCAGGGATAATGGAAAGGGGTCAAGATGGGGCACAGAAACTGTGTATAATTTTCCATGCTAACTTTTAGAGTTAAGGAAAAAAGGAAATGTCAGATCTCCGTGATAATCTGTGCAAGAGAGATGTGTATTCCTTGATTTAAATTGTTGTGCTTTGGTTTTTCCCTGAGGCGTACACACACTCCTGAGCCTGATGGGCTACCTGAGGGATAGTTCACATTTGCCATGGGTTTTCAGATCCAGGAGAGAGACTACAGTCTACTGGGAGTCCAAATTGTCCAAAAACATCATGACTTTTCATCGTATCACCTATTAGGTAAAAAGCAGACAGGGTAGAGCTGCCCAGTCCTGGGTCTAGACAGTCCCAGCCACTCTAAACGCACACACATACCTGTGTATGCACCTATAAGCATACACTCCTCAAGCAGAGAGAAGAAGACAAGGCTAAATGAACCTGGATGTAAATGTAGTCCCTACACAGGCATAAAAATTGCATTTTGTTTCAGTGGGAGGAAGGTGAGAACCCTCTAACTATGATGCTGGAGCAGTGTGCAGTCCTTCAGACTGAGGAGTCATGCAGGCCTCTAGGAAATCTGCAGGCTTATGGAGAAACCTTAGCTGTGACAAGCTAGCAGTCTGACTCTCTGCTTGCACATTAAAGCAATTAATTTCTAAATGTCCCTGGTGTGACAGAAACCTTAGCATCTACGGAGGAGTGGAAATTTAAAAGGAGATAGACTAAAACTTTGCAATTCTAATGACTTCAAAATGAATCCAACTATTCTGGGAGGGGGAGATCTAACTGGTTGTTTTTTTTGCTGATCTGGGCTGGGTTCAACTTACTTGTGAAAGAACAGATCAGGGCTGCACACTGCATAGCCACGACTACATTGGTCGGTATTCAGGCCAGCAACTATCTTCAGCAGCTGTGAACACTGACAACCTACAGCTACATCAAAACAAAACAAGTTAATAGTTACCCCATGGAACTTGCTTAGCTTAATCACTGTATCAAAATGTCTAAAATGACCTGTTGTGAAGATGCACATAACCTGTGCTGGGGCAAATCTTCCTTCTGGGCCAGCTCTGTTCTTAAGACAATAATACATAGGTGTGACTGAGAAATTCCTGTTAATGTTTAATGTGTTGCAGAGAAGAGGTTGTTCATTTCTGAGAAGAGTATCAGGTTCAACCTCATGTGACCTCCAAGAGTTCATTTTAGAACAGACCATTCTGGCACTCATCTCCAGATGAGTGATTTCACTGAAGGATAGCTTTCTGTGCCTCAGAATATCCACATAATAGAAGAGAAACACTTATCATCCTGTATTTTATGATCACAGAATCACAGAATCAACTAGTTTGGAAAAGACCTGGAGATCATCAACTCCAACCTCAGACCAAACACCGTCGTACCAACTAAACCATATCCAGTCTTTTTTTAACACCTCCAGGGAGAGTGACTCCATCATTTCCCTGGGCAGCCCATTCCAATGCCCAACCACTCTTTCTCCATAGAATTTTTTTTTTTATGTCAAATAAACGTCCAGCATAACCTTCCCCGGCATAGCTTAAGAGACTCTGTCCTCTCATCCTGTCACTGGGAGAAGAGACTGACCCCCACCTGGCTTCAGCCTCCTGACAGGGAGGAGGGGTTCTAGACCTCCTTTCGGGGGTTCTAGAGAGTGATGAGATCCCCACTGAACCTCCTTTTCTCCAGGCTAAACACTCCCAGCTCTCTCAGCTGCTCCTCATAGGGCCTGTGTTCCAGACTCTTCACCAGCCTTGCTGCCCTTCTCTGGACATGCTCCAGCATCTCAACATCCCTTCTGAATGGGGGGCTCAGCACAGCACAGAGCACTCGAGGTGCAGCCTCAGCAGGGGAAGAATGACCACCCCGCTCCTGCTGGCCACACCATTCCTGACACAGGCCAGGGGCCATTGGCCTTCTTGATCCACACTGCTTTGTGGTCTGCCCTCACCCAGAAAGGCAGGGATTTGATTTTAGATGGGTAGTGACAAAGTGAGAGGTGTGGCTTTAAAACCCGGGAAAAATAGATTCCACCCGTCCACCTTGGAGGATGTGTCCTATAAGCCCTGGAAGAGTTGTTCCACCCCCAGATCTCTCGTGAGGTGTCAGCCTGAGGTGTCCTGCCTTTCTTGTGTTGCTGCTATTTGTTGTATTCTGCATTAACCTCTCCTGCTGCTTTGTGCTCCTGGGACTTCTCCCTTGGTGTGTCCCTATTAGACCCAGATCCTAAATTCCACCCTGGCTCTGCCCCATAAAACCCACCATTCTGTCTCTCTTCTGGGTTCTCTGATTCTGGTTCATGCTGGGTTATATCCTCTGCTGGCGATGCCATAATAAATGGGTTCCTGTATTTAACCAAGCAGAGACCCATCTCCTTGATCCCCATGTCAGTCACTAGTAACCTCCCTGGACGTGACCCTGCCGCAGCAGAATGCAACACTGCTGGCTCATGTTGCTGACCAGCAAACCCTTTCTGCCTGGGCATTGTCCAGCCACTCTGTCCCCAGCCTGTAGCACTGCAGGGGGTTGTTGTAGCCAAAGTATAGGACCTGGCACTTGGTCTTGTTAAAGTTTGTGTTGCTGGACTCAGCCTATCCATCCAGTCTGTCCAGGTTCCTCTGCAGAGCCCTCTTACCCTTCAGCAGATCATTACTGTCCAGCTCAGTGTCATCTCCAAATTTGCTGATGCTGGACTCAATCCCCCCACCCAGATCTTCACAGAAGATATTGGACAGAACAGGCCCCAGCACGGAGCCCTGAGGGACACCACTGGTGAACAGCCAGCTCCTGGATGCAGCACTGTTCACCACCCCTCTGTGGGCCCGGCCATCCAGCCAGTTCCTAACTCAGCACAGAGTGCTCCTGTCCAAGCCATGGGCTGCAGCTTTTCCAGGAGTGTGCTGTGGGGGACAGTGCCAAAGGACTTGCTGAAGTCCAGGTATGCAACTTCCACAGCCTTTCCTGCATCCAGGTGGGCCAGCTGGTCACAAAAGGAGGTCAAGTCGGTCAAGCAGGATCTGCCCCTCCTAAACCCATGCTGGCTGGATCTGACCTCCTGGCTGTCCTGTGAGTGCTGTGAGTGATCACACTTAAGATGATCTGCTCAATAACCCTGCCAGGCACTGAGGTCAATCTGATAGGTCAGGCTGTAGATCATAGCATCATGGAATATCCTGGGCTGGAAGGCAACCAAAAGGATTATCAGAGGCCAACTCCTTACCCTACATAGGACATATGAAGAATCACACCATGCTCCTGAGAGTATTTTCCAAACACCTCTTGAGCTCTCTCAGGCTGATCACTTCCCTGGGGAGCCTGTTCCAGTGCCCAACCACCCTCTGGGTGAAGAACTTTTCCTGATATCCAACCTAAACCTCCCCTGACACAACTTCAGGCCTTGTGTCCTGTCATTGTGACCATGCTAAGAGATCAGTGCCTGCCCCTGCTCTTCCCCTCACAGGAAGCTGTAGCTGCAGTGAGGTCTCCCCTCAGTCTCCTCCAGGCTGAACAGACCAAGTGACCTCAGCCACTCCTCACACGGCTTCCCCCCAGGGCCCTTCACCATCCTCATGGCCTCCTCTGGACACTCTCTAACAGCTCAATGTCTTTTTGGTGCTGTGACACCCAGACCTGCCCCCAGCACTGGAGGTGAGGACATCCCAGAGCAGAGCAGAGCTGGACAATGCCCTCTCTTGTCCGGCTGTGATGCTGTGCCTGATGCACCCCAGGGCACTGGGGCCCTCCTGGCTGCCAGGGCACTGCTGGATCGTGTTCAGCTTGCCAGGACCACTGACCAGGACACCCAGGCCCTTTCTGCAGAGGTTTTTCCTCTCTCTCCCCTCTCCTCACTGACTGCACCTTCTGGAGTCTTCAGCATCCAAATGAGCTTTCACAGCTGGAAAGATGTGTGGGCTGGAGACAAGAACACCCCACTGTCCAAGGAAACTTTATTGTTTCTTGCACGAGCAATGCATTGATTTAGTTTGAAGGTTTCTTCCTAAGAAAAATCAATATCTATAACTATAAGCTCTCTGATAAAATGTTATGTGCTGAGCATCACAGAAACCACGTTTAATTAATTAAAAGGGAGGCTGTTTATCTTGATTTGAGAACAGCAGGAAGCGAACAGGAGGCAGAGAGCCAAAAATGCTCCTGTCTTGCGATGAATAGTGCACAGCATGAGGAAGAGGGAAGTTGAAGCACTGGGATTATAATGTGGGAATTTTCTGATCTGTGCAGTTATTTGCTGACCTTTTCTGATCTGTGCAGGGCTTTGCTGCCATTACTGGACATCCAAATAGGATGTTTAATGGGGTAAATGTGCTCTCAGACTTAGAGGACTGCCCCTTACTTATAAACTTCATCCTTATATGCTGCTCAATATATTTAAAGTGGTTGTGGTTAAGACCACCAAAAATAAAGCTACCACACGTTCCACTCTATGATGTCATCTGTCCTTAAGTTTGGGGACCATACTGAGACATACCAAGTGTACCAGAAATTAAATGTACAGGGAAGTCCTAAAAGATTTCCCTGAAATCTGTCATATTTAAGGCTTCTGAACCACTCTGTAGTATTTAGTGGGGACCCTCAACTGCAGAACAAGAGCATTGGAGGGGTAATTGATACAATATATTGCAGTGGTCCCAGGGAGAAAAATGCTTTATTGGCACTGCTGGCATTGTAAACTGCCATTACTGAATCTGACAAAGAAGTTTGTGTACCAAAGAGAAATATGTATGTATTCTCTTTCTGCTTGACAACAAGTTATGCTGCACATTTTAGAGCAGTGGTGGCTGCGACGAGAAGTATCACAGGCTTACATAGATGCAAGGTTTGGTGCAGATGAGAGCTAACTAAGCAAGAGAGGTTTCCAAATCTATTGTAATATGTGGCATCATGGATGCAGGAATGGCTCTTTTCAGCTGACAATTTAGACTTGTTCAGGCAGCTTCATCAACAGAGAATTTATAGAATGAGAAGCTCTTGGCACTGCTGAGGGTCAGCCTGTAGCTGCACTGAAGGCTGGGAAAGGATGCTCGTTAGTACGATAGAAAAAGACCAAGCTGTTACTCCCACATGCCTATTGTGTCCTAGGCAGGCAGTCCAAGTCTGGCCTGGCTCACTGGCAGCCCATGGAATGGGGAAGAGCTTCAGAATTATACACTGGAGCCAATGCCAGAGACCCTCTGTGGGGTGGAGAATGTGCTATCTTCATCTCCAGGAGCGGGTCCACATCCAGGGAAGAATCCAGCCTGGCCTAAGCGCTGTAAAGAAGGTAGTGCAGCTCCTTCATTATAGCATTATTTTGGCTAAGAAACAGAAAAAGCTTTACCTCTTCTTTTCCTCTGGACTTTAGGCTGCCCATGCGAAAACAGAGTGAGGCTGCAGGTCTCACTTAGGCGCACAGCACTCCTGAGTATGTGATTTCTGTGTCACTAGAGAGGGAAGCCTACAGTGGGAAGCAACATGAAAGCCAATAATTTGTGATTTTGTTGTAAGAGGATGCTCTTTTTCATCCAGCTGTCCCCCTTTCAATGAAACAGCCTGCAACATCCTAATAACAATTGTGAATATTGTGTATTGTGTAAACAATATTCACAGTGTCTGTCTCCTTTTCACCTTGAGAGCCATTGCACTTAACTTATTTGTTAACATTTTGTGAAGAAGAAAAGCACTACATAAAGCCAAAATCCATTTCTTTTAGTGCAGCAGATGTGGAAAAGTCAGCACTGGCAAGTCATGGGTGGTCCTTCATTTTTTCCAATATGCCAAGGGAAAACAAGTCCTATTACTTTGTTCAGGGCTGTGGAAAAAATTAAGAAAGGTTAATAATTAAATGTCTACTCCTGATCCTGCAGCAAATCCTTCATATATCCAGAAGATGCAAAGAGGCTGCAACCCAGTGACAGAGTCCTGATCACCCTTACTGACCTAGGTGCTTTTTGCCCAGGCAAACAAATAAATATTATTGAAGTCAGCATGACTCCCAAGTCAGCAAGAATAAACTTTACCCTTGTACAGGAAGAGACTGGCAGACAGAAGTTAAAGTTTAGACAATATTTTGCTACCTCCCATTCAATAAAACAATTTTTGTACGGTAAAAGGAGAAGGAGATGAGAGGTGATATTGCATGCTTATGAAATACACAAAATAGGTTCCTAGTTGTTATATAAAAATGCAGTAGCTTTAATTGCACTGAATGCTTTTGACAGAAATTTAAAATCTAAAGGATTAAAAGCTTTCTGACAGCTCCTGCAGTCAGTTATGGCTGAGTCAGCCAATAGCAATGTGTTGTGCACTTGGGGAAGATAACTTTAACCTGCACTGAAAAACAAGAAGGAAGAGGGAAGTCTCTATTGATTTTTCACTCTGCCATAGCAAATGATAGCTCCCCTGAACAAAACTAGTGGGTGCTGTGGGAAAGGAACAGAAATTGATACCTGTGCTCAGTTTATCCCAAATGCTGAGTAGGTTTAATCTTTAATAATTACCATTATGCATCAAGGAAATAATTGTTCCTGTTATCACATGGTTTAGGAGGGTTTTCATTTTTACGCTGTGAAGGATATGATGTGAAGGTGGCACTTTAGGCAGAGCTTTGATAAGGGGTTTGGGGAATCCTGAATCACCCCCAAAATAACATGAGGACTAGAAGAAGACTGTAGGGAAGGGGAAAGGGCGGGTTTTTTTCAGACTCACTGGATCTCTCCAGCAGTGTGCTCTGCTCCATTCCACAGTTATCCACCGTAGTGAAATTCTGTCACCCACCACTTCCCTCAGTGCACACAAGCATGCCAAGTACCTGTTGAGGTGACAGCCATAATAAATTTACCTCCACTTTAAAGAAGAAGGCATCAGAAAATCATTGTCAATAAAGGTGAGTAAAAAAAGGCGAGGGAATTTGAAGCCTGAGAGTTTTTGTTAGGTCTTCCTTCTTTTCTGCGCTCCTGCTTCACACACCTCCCCCATCCCTTTATAGCAATATATGCACATATTTTAAAACATGCACTTTTTTCTATCATCAGACATTTCAACAACACTGCTAGCAACATCAGCCTGACAGGGCTAAATTGGCCAAGGTGATGAGAAAATTTATATACTGGCACAAACTGGCACAGTTCTGTGTAAACCAGTGGGCCTGTTTCAGTTCACATCTGCTGAGCCTTTTTCTTCTCCAGAAATCACCCTCTCATTTCATACCTCTCACAGTAAGTGAAATCAGGCAGGAATTTTCAGGTCTTCTCTGGGAGACCCTGCAAACAGAGGCACAACAAGAGACAGCTCCCTCTGGTAAAGATTAACCCTCTTCTTTTGGCATCACTGCTTGCTTGTACAGTGCCCTTGTGCGTGGGGCCCTCAGGCTGTTGTTCCTGAGGGGCTTTTGTAGATTAATGACTTTGTACTTGCATTTTGACAGGACTAGCAAACCTTAAGCCTAGGCACTGCACAAACATGGACTGGGACTCAAGTTGCAAAATAACCTTTTGTCATATGCACCACTCTGCAAAAACTACCCAGTTTTCACTGACAAGCAGTCCTTTTAGCTGTCAAACTCTGCTTCACATGTTCAGATCTCAAAATTAAAAATATTAAATAAAATGGGTATTTTAGAAAGACAAATACATTCTAGAGATGAGAAAAGCTATTTTTACATATCTAATTAGTCACACTTGGGAGTAATAATAGCACTACTTGGGTTATGCTAAGTTATTTATATTATGCAAAATACAAGATATTGGTTGCGTCGTCATCTTTTTTATTTTTTTATCACTAGACCACAATTTAATCAAACAATAACTTGTCATGTAAATTGTATGTTTTTTCTCATTTTACCTCTCATATGTGAAGGTGAAGTGTATTTATGCTAGAGGAGCAGGAAGGAGCAGAAATCCTGTCAGGAATTGAGATGCCAGGTGAGAACCCCACACTGGCTGGAGAGCACTGAGCACAGGAGCTGGTGCCTTCTCAAACATGCTAATTGGCAAGTACAACTGTTTCGTGCTGACCCCAGTAAAAGGGCTGTGCTTGCAGTAGCTGTTGCCTTCTTTATTAAGGAATCACTCAGGAAGAGGGTGGTGGTGTTGGGCTGTTGCACTGGGAGGAGGGTGCCAGCTGACACACTTGGCCCTCGGGTGCACTCGCTGTCTCACACTGCTGCAGTGGATTGGGCAGGACAGAAATACCAGAGACTTCTCGGGTGGCCTGCTCCTGTTGTGTTTAGGCAAGCTGGAAGCCCCCAATGCAGGACATGTGCAATGCAGGACAGAGACAGACCCTTGTTTGGCACCCACCGGTGAGGCCTGGAGAGAAGGTCACTGCCCCAGGCACTGACCAGGGGTGAAACCAGGAGCTGCATGGACACAGACCCCACAACACTATATCAAATCAGTCCTCCCATGTCACACCATGGAATATATTCTCTGGCGTGTCTGGGGAGCTTCCACCAGGTTTGGTAACAGAGGACTTTGTTTTTCTTGGTGTTTAATTTAGCATTCAGCCCTCTGTACTGCAAAATTATTCTTCTTCTTTCTCTGAAATAATGTGTGTGAGTTTAAATAGATATTTATGCTTTGAACAAAGATTTTAATTGTTTTTATATATGCAAATCTATATATATTCTCCTTACTAAGGCAAGCATCCTCCTTGTAAAGATGTTTTTGCTTCATTTAGTGAGCTGGATCGTGTCTTTCCTAGGCAGTTGCTGACCTTCAAATGGGGTCCCATTGTCCAAAACTGTACCCTGCTGCTTGTTGACAGGCAGTACCAGTGCCTTCCTCCTTCTTACACTTTCAACTCCCTCTGACAGGAATTAGAACATCTCCTGGGTCCCTGACTGCCACTCCCAGAGCTCTGTAGTCACTTTGGATACTCTCCAGGTTTCCCAACACTTTCATTGGTGCCTACATTTAAGAGTATCATGGAGTAGCAGTCAGGGGCAGGCAAGCTTTGGCAGTCCCTCTGAACACCCAGATCCAGGCCCCCAGCACACAGCAGACTTCTGCAGCCAGCAGGTCAGGTTGGCAGGTGGTGCTGCTGTCCCTCGCAGCAGGGAGTCACCTGCTGCTGCCACTGCTGCCTCGTGATGGCCTTGCCTAGGCCAGGGTCAGCTGACTCAAAGCTCATTTGGAAGCATGGCCAGTTTCCTTAGCCTGGAGGGCAGTGAACAAATTCCTCAGAGAAGCTGTGGATGCCCCATCCCTGGGAATGTTCAAAGCTAGGTTGGATAGGGCTCAGAAAAAACAGATCCAATGGCAGAGGAGTTTGAACTACAGGGTCTTCAAGATCCCTTCTCAGCCCATAATATTCTATCACACTGTAGTTCTATGATTTTATGAAGTTATGGCATAGTTACAGGCCTCCAGATAGAGCAGAAGTCAGGAGCTTTCATCCCTTACTTTTCCCAGAGGCTGCCCTTGCTGTTTTGCTGGGAACAGACCCTGCCTGCACCTGCATTGCAGGTGGGGCCTGGGGTTCTTGAAGCTGTTGCATATCTGAGAAGATCCTGTCTATCTCTCTTAGTTCCACTACATATTCATGTTCTTTTTTATGTTCTTTTTTTTAAAAATTTTATTATGTGGGAGATGTTCTTGTCTTCTGTCATGGTTTCTTTGTTACAAAGAGAATGATGAGGAAATTACCTTGGGTTCTTGTATGGTAGGAGATTTTGCATAAGCAGAAATCACTTAGTCAGCATTATCTCCTATGAACCTGCACAAAAGGCATTGGAAGCACATTACAATAAAGCTGTCTTTGTCTAGCTAACATGATGTTAAGGAAATTTTTTTTTGCACACAGGGAAAACAGAAAATCAGCCTACCACTCAAAGTTGGTTGAAACTATGTTTCAGCTGAAAATAGCCCTGCTACTTTCCCTAGAGTCTCAGTACCGACACACAACTCTGCCTTGGGATGACTTTCTTGTTTTACACGAGGCTTTGGGCAGTGATTTTAGTTGGGGCTCCCTTGTTTTGTGGACAGAACTGGAGAGCTACATGGTTAAAGGAATAATAAGGCTAAGATAGTGTAACCCCAAAGTGATCTCAAAATCTAACAGCAAAAAGACATTGTGTTGTCCACAGCCCACTCCCAAGGCTCCACTGCAGAGTACACAGGCGTTTCCTTTTCCCCACAGGTCTGGGCAGAGAGCTCATAGGAGTATCAAATGCTGTGGAGGCAAGATTGGTCAGGTGAAGCTTTACCTGTTAGGATGGACTAGAAAAAAAATGTTTCAAGACTTTACCCACATAAGCAACCAAGTGAGTATTAATTAAGGACAACACAACTCCTCTCTCTGCTTTGGCAAGGATTTTAGAAGATCCTTACCCTCAGTTTTGTTCATCCAAAGTCAGTATACCCTCCAAATCAGATATACTCATGAAGACACCATGCTGTCCATATGGAAGATGAGGTCTGTTTGTGGAAGAAACCTCTCTGAGCTCTATTCTACAGCCTCTCAGGACTCAGTCGCAACTGAGAATGAAAAAATTGCAATTACAAAACATAATCTCATAACCCTCTCACCTTTGAGACTGCTATTACCTTATGTTTCCTCATTTCAATCTTCCATCACCAACTTTAAGACATGTGTTGTCTTGTTACCGTGTTACTACAGCAGTTCAGGCAGTGCCTGCTTGGCATTGCTGTCACAAAAGGTTCAATTTCTACCCAAGGACTCTGACACATTATTTTGCCATTTTGCTTGATGGGTGCAAAAAAGCAACTGCACCCATCTCACTGACAAGCATGATCTGAACCTTTATCAGTTCAGGAACAGAAAACTGCTCACCTTAAAATAACCATTATTAAAATAAACTTATTAAATAACCAGAAGCTGCATTCTGTCTGCCACTGGAAGGAGGGGTGAGACTCATAGAGCAGGAATGTGCTAGGCAAATTCACACCTGTCTTGGCAAAGCCTTTGTGACTCTTCACCAATCCACTACAGTTGCTTCTGGCTTGTGATAGCTGGAAATATGATCTCCTTTTATTTTTAATACACATTCTTTTTCTCTTTTACTAGAGCATAAAAGGTAGGACAACTCAATTAAAGGGCAAGAGATAAACCTATCTCCTAATGACCCGGTGCCAGCACTGGGTAAGAACTTGGAAATGAAATATTTCTTTTCAGTTGCAATAACACATGTGGGTATGTTTTTGTCCACAGAGATTACCTAACAGAAGATATTACATGAAACACAACTCCTTGAGTGTTTAATTTTGTTTTGTTTGACAATATCTCTCTTATGTTAAAATTTGAGGATTTTACCTCTTCACCTCCTCCAACTGAAATTGTAACATTTGAAATATGTAACATTTCTGTTATAATCCTAGTGGCTAAAACACTTGGAAAATCCCTTGCCACTGCTCAAGTGTAGAGTAGAGGAGAAATGCAGGTGGCATTGGCTGGTGCTTTCACTTGAATTCAAGTACACACTTGAATCTTCAAAAGACAGGAATACACCAATGCCAGATATCAAAATGCTGATAAGATAAACATTTTGTTCCCTGGTGGCCAAAGTCTCAGAGTCCCTACACCATCAGAAGGATTTTTCTTTGACATATCCAGTAGGATGTTTATTTGAAACTTGGTCACAGTCTATGTTCTTAAACTTTATTTCAAAAGTAACATTCTTCTAACAATAATCACTACAGTGAGTGTAGGCCCTTCATATTTATTAAACATGACTTTTAAACACATTTGTTGTCATTTGTTTTGATGCCTGCGTGGATTCATAGTCTCCCTCAGCATATGCCAGGACTGTGTTTGCTTTAAGCATGTGTGCTTCAGGAACAGTCTGGAGCTGTGGCAAACTTTGTATTTGCCCTCCCTGACAGTCCTGACTCTGTACCCACTGCATCACCCTGTAGCACAAGCTTCCTCCTGAGAGCTGGTATGGAAGGTCCTGGCCACATCACCATCCCTTGGGGCTCTCCATGAAGATGGAGAATGAACCATCATTGCTATCTGTAATCCTGGACTGAGGAATCATGTTTTGCCTAAACCCTGGCCTTCACAATTCTAATCAGATATGATATTCCTTCTCCTGCCCCAGCAGTTATGCTGGGTCTGCTGTCTGCAGGGATGGAGTTGCAGCATTTCCCCATGGAAATAAGAGGAAGCCATGGGCAGTCTGTCAGACACAGCAGCTCCTCTGAGGTATTCCCTTGCACAATGAACATATGCTTGCTGCCCACCCAGGTGCACTGGCATCAGATCTCCTAAATCTAACATAATTTCAGCTGTTTTCCTGGGCCTTCAACATGCTGGTCTTTGTGTTCTTCATATTATAATTAGCACACCTGTCTTTACACACAGGCTGTATTTTGTATCTTGCACCCTACAGCTGTCAAGAATGATTTTCATGGTAGCATGGCTTTTTATGAGGTTGTGTTGGCTCTTAGGTAGGAAATCAAATTGGGACTGCCTTGAATAGTACAATTACTGAGGTAGTTTCTTCTCAATTATTACATCTTCAGACTCAATTTGTAACCCACAAGCACAGTGTTTGCTTTCCTTATTATGCTTTGAGACTTGGAGAACAGCAAAGACTTCAAGAAGGAGGCTCTAAGGGTGTTGACATTAAATGCAGCTTGCTGTTGTGCTCATAAAGACAAGAAGTTTCTGATAGAATCTCTCATTTTAGTGTTTCATTTACCATTCAAAAAGCAGTGGTTTCATGCAACTGCTTTTTACAACACAGGACCAAGTAGATTAAACTAACCTTACATCAATGCATTTCCTGTCGTTTTGATCATTAGAAGCTTGCAGAAGCTCTTTTCTACCAAAAGAGATAATATACATCTCTTCTATGAAGATGATTTTATTTTGTTGAGGGAACCGATCTCCTCTTATTCAAAGGAAAATACTCATCAATAATCAGTTTTTATTCTTTTCTGTGAATATACTTAATGATGCTGGTTGAAAAGTCTCCTCTCCTCTGAGGCAGCTTGAAGTCAGCTTGTTCACATTCAGAAGTTACACTCTACTGTATGACTAATTAATTTCCTAATTAGCAGCTGGCAAGCTATTATTATTTTTAATTAACTCATCCACCAAGGCTCATTCTGAAACAAGCAACTCTTTGTCGTTAATATAAAAGTTAGATCCTGACATTTATATGTTAGCCCAGCTGGCATTAAAGGCAAGCCTTCTAGAGCTGTGTGAAGTCTGTGCACCACAGACCATCCATCTGTATTTGCATGCAGGTGCCCTCACACTGACACATGCTGATCTGCACACCACACACACACACACCCCCCAGTTCAAACATGCATTTTTCAGTAGAGTTTTCATCTCATGTATTTTCTGGATGTTTTTCTCATGTGGTTCAGTAGCTATGTAGCTATAAATCAATCTTTTTATGCCCAGGAATGTCTGTATGTTCCCCCTTATGTGTTTATTAAATGTGAAACTGTCTAAGATAAGGTTTGCTTTATGGCACATGAGCAGTAATCTGTTGACAACAGGTGCAGTCTGATTTGAAAGCAGAGAGAGGATTTGATTGAATTCAATCTGTTGATCCAAACATGCTCTGTTTCTGCAGCTGTGGCCTTTTACAAAGTTGCTGCGTCATATAAGTACCATATAAATATAACTTAATGAGAAGCATGAGGGACCTTACGTCCTCGAGCAAGTGAAGAGTTATTAATAGTGGAGTGGTCTACAGCAGCCAAGCTATATTAGACCAAGTTCAAGACCAACCTGGAACCCAGCAAGTGAAAATGATCTGGGGAATTTATTCCTGTGAAGGACAGAGCAATTAGAGGTGCAGTAGCACTGGTTCTTTTATTGGAATGAAAACATCCTAGCCCTGTCCACCATTTGTGTTTTTCCCTGGCCTTTTACAGTAGATGTCTCCTGAGGCTGAGGGAAATGGGTCCATATCACCAAGGGAGGGAGATACCACTGAGCGCTCAGTGGTGCTGGAAGGCTGGGGCAGGCTCTCCTCCAGAACCCAAAGATCAGCCAAAGGAGAGGGAAGGATGGCAGCTGAAAAATGGAGTCATCTACTCTCTCAATAACCTCTTCTTGCATGCCTACTCTCATGTGTCCCCTGCCTGCTCACCCCATCTGACATGCTGACTGCAGTCTGCTGTCAGGGCAATATGCCACCACTTACTCAGTTGTGTTCCAGCTGGGTCCTGAAATGGCTCTGGGGTTTCAAGTGCCACCAGGGTGTAAAGCATCCTTAAAAACCTACAAAAGCCACTATTACTGGTTTGAGGAGTGGTAAGCAGGGATAATCAATTGTAGGCTGAAACCACAGCTTTTTATCCTGAGAAGCTGCAGCTAGAGAGTGAGGATCCACCCCAAGCAAATAATGGTTAGGAAATTGACCATGAGCAGTGATACAAGCCCACCATATACAGACTTAGTTCCAAGCTGAGCTATACACAGTCTGAATCTCTGGACTAGGCATGCAGCATGCTGGGCAACACCATGGCGCTGCGCTCCAGCATGGAAAATTCAGGCTTTAAATAATGCCAGGCTGAGCTTTCTGCCAGGACAGCTTCATAGAAGGAAATTGTTAACCTTGATGGTACTGGTGGCCTTCCTAACAGCCAGTGGTGAAGCTGTAAGAAGTGGTGGCAGGCAGGGCTGAGTCCCTGTGTCAGCGTGGTCGCCCTTCCCACACAGAGAAAGGTTTTCTTGCCCCCTCCCATCATCAACCTGGGTAATGTTGCATAAGGGATTTACATCTACTCAAAGTTCTTTGTGAGATATAAGCAGCTCATTATTTTTAATAGTTCTGACACCATTATCAGTCATGGATTTATCAAAAGGATAATTGCCTGTTGTTTGTCACTGCCTCTAGCATTAACCCCGTGGTATGGGCACACCCAGACATAAAACAAAAGCAATTACAAAGCCTCCATCTTTACCTTAGGGCTACAGTCCACATTTTTTAAATCATTCTCAGCTCTAGTGTCTCTAACTTGTACTGGAAATATCACCTGCTCTCTAGGCACCATCCACGTAATGGGTGTTATGAGAATACCAGATTCTTTTGTGGCTGAGTAAAGAGAATTTTCTTCTTTGTCTTAAATGCCAGAAGATGTTGAAATTTTTGGTTGATCAGTAGATGCAAGAATATTGTTACTTGGAATTTTTTTTCATTTATTGGGTTTTTTTCTAAATTGTTTTTAAACTAATATCTCTAGACTACCAACCCCAACCAATTTTCAACATATTTAATATATTTTTTAATAAATAAGCTATTTCCAAGTCTATTTACTGTAATCAAAATCAGAATACACATTGGCATTTGGGTGGTACTTTTAATCTATTTTTCTCTCTATGTAATGACACACATCCCTGTTCAATTAAATGACTCATCATATGCTTCAGCAGTACAGTGCTCTGAAAAACAGCATAATGCATTCCTAAAGTTATATAGTTCTTAAATTAAAAGTTGTAGTCAATGAAGATTGATAGAAACAAACAAGGTTCAAGTTTAAATATATCATTTAAAATGATAGTGTGGTCTATTTCACCACAGCACTCATTTAAAAAGTGGTAGCACCATTTCTGATTCATAACCACACCCCCTTGTCATATAATTACGCATTTAATTCCATTTAGCGATCTACATACATGAGCTTGCTTTTCACCTTTGTTGTTCAGTCTTTCCTGCCTCACCCAGGCTAATGTGGTCCCAGAGCTCTTCTAAAGTAGTGACAATGACATGCTGCATATTTATTTATTTCCTTATGATTGATTGATTGATTGATTGATATACTGTGCTTCTAGGCTGCCAGTTTTTTCTGAAATTTGTTGCAGTTAGCCAGAAGTCTCACTCTGCTAAATATACAGCAGAGAGGTCTAGCAGGAGGGATGCCCTTTGCAGTAGCTGGATGGAAATCAGTGCATTTGGGAGATTTGGATCCACTTGCTTTTCAGTCTGTCCCAGCAGGAGGGAGCCTGCAGCCACAGTCTGTTTGTATCAAGAGGCAAATTCCAAGACGTCAATGCCATCTCACAACCAGTCATCAGACTGCTCAGTTGGCTTGGCTCTCCTAAGCAAGCAGGAATCAGAAGCTGTTTTATGGGAATATTCTTCAATAAAAGATTAAGGCATACCCGCTGACCAAGAGCTAGAAGAAAGTTATTATCCAAACCCAGGAGACTGGGTATTGCCATTGTCAATATGAGCCCCCTTAATATCTCAAGGCAAACCTCATGGGCCTTAGGAATCTGCATTTGGGCTTTAGTTTTATACAGCCTGAGAAGTCTGGCTGAAATCAAAGTGTGTGGCACAGCACACCATCCAGTGGGCTCATTTCCAGGCACAAGGCACTGCAAGCATGTGAGACACTAAGTGTGTACCTCTGCGGCATAGCTGTGCATCTAGAGGAAAGGGACACAGCTTTTATTTTGCTGTAACATGAAAAGCAGTGGTTCCACAACTTTGAGATTTATGTGTCCACTGTGTGTATGAGGAATTGAGAGGGACAATGTGTGATGTCATTTTGAGATTTGCTGTAACTAAGACACGATAAAAGTCAGATCCAGCCATAAATCTTTGATCTACAAGATGAAAAACATTTCAAACCAGTGACAAGTTCTGAGACATTTACTTAAAACATAATAGCTCATCCTTGTTTTTAAGCAATTGATGAAACAATGGTACAATACTCAGATGGATCTGAACTGAAGAGTCCAGATGACAAATAATGTTACGGGTTAACCATGTGTGGAGGAAGTTGCCAAAATATTAATAAATATAAAAATAACAAATATCAGAGCAGTTCGGGAGACCTGCACAATGGATGCTGGCAATCCTGTCTGCACTGCTCAATCACAGAAATAGTACTGGAATTTTTTGCCCACTAATAGACAGCTCCTATTTGAGTTACTTACTTGTTCATACCCTGTTATAATGAATTGACATGTTCAGATTCAAGATGTAGGAATTAGTTGTCCTCTTCTCTCAGTGCATTCATCAAAGCTGATTTATCCTGTGTGTTGCTCTTGAACAGTGTCTTTGGCTATGCCTTTGGGTCTCCCTTTTCCTATGGCATTGCTTCCCCAGGGTCTGAAATGGCTTGTGCTCAGGGACTGCCACCCTGACACCCACACAGCAGGGAAGGAAGGAATGGCAGGAAGCCAACAGCACTGGTTGATCATCATGTTGTACATAAACAACTACACAGTTTCTGTACTTCTAATGCATCAATACTGGCATTTGGAAGAAAGGATTGTCAAAAAGCAGGTAAGAGAAGTTCAGTTTAATAAAGCTGATAAACTGATCACACATTCACAAACCATTAGTAACTTACTGTGCTGCCATGTGCTAGAAATTTGTGGAGATACTTGTACTATTAATAAGGATTTTTGGAGTCAGAGCTGAAACTGTAGCTCATACTACATAGTTCATAATATACTGATTCTCAGAGTAGAAACATCACAGCACTAAAGGACCACCTAATCTCTGTTTTTAAGAGCTTTATTTTAATTAGTCAAATGTTTACCTCACCTGCAATTTACCCTCTTTCCTCCATACTACATAAAATATATTAAGCTTAGATAGAGGCTAAATATCTCTTTTTTTGTGAACCACAGGAAGTTAGATCAAAACATATGGTTGTGATGTTCTTGTCATTTGTATTTTCCATAACATGAGAAGAAATAATGTGAACTTCAGCAAATACTTCTAGTGACTCAAACTTCTCAAGCTTCTTGGGGAGCAATTTCTATATTTTAAAAAAAGAGTAGCTGACAAATTTCCCCAAAACAGTGAGATTTATTCTTATTAAAATAAATAAAGTGAAACTGATCGAATCAGGCTGTTTGCTACAGTACTGACTTGAGTAAATGTCTTCTATTTTTGCCAATAGTAATTATTCAAATTTCACTGTGAATCAAACCAAATTGTGCATCAGCAGAGGTGGTAGGAAAGCTAAAGGTCAGTGTTTAAATTCAGCAGCTCTCTAGACTACAGTTCATCTAGAAATCAGGCTACCTTGCAAACGAAATCCATCGTGGGACTACAGAAAGCAAAATGGCACAAAACAGAATACCTTCACCAATAAACCACATGAGGGGTGCCCAGCATGAATGTCGCAGCAAGCCTGAATCAGAACTAAACAGCTGGAGAATGAGTCTTTTCAGGTGAAGGGAATCTTTACCCTAATTTCAATTCTTGAAGTCATTGTTGCGCTTAGGATGATCTGTGAAATGGTCAGCATCCAGATTTTAGTGGCTGTTAGTGCAGCTTGGATGAAACTCTGCACACTGGTGCAAACTGTGCAGTGCTGACAATATACATAATTCTATGTTTATATATTATTTTGCCCAACATACAAAGGTGCATTTACAGGAGATGTTTACTCAGTGGAGTTTCCTTACAGAACCAGACATGGGGAGTCGCACAGAAAGTCCGAGCATGCTGACACAGCTAGTCATCAGATGCAGTTTGGAGTATGAGAGAGTAGATGAAGGGACAGGAAGCACTACATCCCATTTCCCGCATAGTTTGCCCTCAGTGATTTCACTACTTTCTGCATCATTAATAAGAAAAAGGGAGAAGAATGCTGAAGTTAATATAGACGGTAAACAGAACTATTATTCTAATGATTCATTTCTAATAAAAAAAAATTGAAAAAACTGTTAAAAAGAATAAAATGAAAATATTTCCACTGTATGAGCTTTAGGACATGTTTTGACACACCAGTAATAGATCAATTTATTAAGTACAATGCAATGGATAAAAAAAGCAACGGATCTCTAAAATTAAAACAGCAAGTGTCAAAAATGAGAAGAATGTGAGAGATGGAAGAGCTTTCATTGCTGCAATGTCATACTTGGCAATATTAACAATCAATCAATCAAACAAACAAACAGATTGAACAAGAATAGAGCTGAAGTGCCAAAACAGTGAAAGGTGCTAGAACTTCTGAGGGAAGAAACCCCATAGGAATACTGCGTGGAGGACTTTGGCAGAGAGGTGTGACACATCACAACAACATAAAAACATACAAATCCTCCCCCTGCAACACAAAACCCCAAACAAAAGAACAAGCCCAAGTCCCCAGTAATTAGAGGAAATGAACAGATCCAGAGAAAGATAAATCTACACAATGTACAGGTCACAGAACTGGTAATAGCTGAGAGAAAAAAATAAAAGATTGAGCATTGCACTTCTAACCATGTGATGCAATTAAGAAAGGTCAAATATTTCAAAGAGAAGTGGAAATATACCAGGAGGATGCATCCAGGAGTATGTGTTATGGTTTGACTCCAGTCAGCAACTAAACCCCACACAGCTGCTTGATCACTCCCCACCAGTAGGATCAGGGAGAGAGGTGGAAGTTTAAAAGCTAGAAAACCTGTGGATTGAGATAAAGACAGGTTAGTAGAAAAAGCAAAAGCTGCGCACGAAAGCAAAGCAAAACAAGGAATTACTTCCCTGCTTCCCATGGCAGGCAGGTGTTCAGCCATCTCCAGAAGAGCAGGGCCCCATTTTGCATAACGGTGACTTGGGAGGACAAACACCGTCACTCCAAACATGCCTCCCTTCCTCCTACTTCCACCCAACTTTATCTACTGAGCATGATGGTTTGAAATGTCCTTTTGATCAGCTGGGGTTGGTTGTCCCAGCTGGGTCCTCTCCCAACTCCTTGTGCACCCTCAGCCTGGTTGCTGGTGTGGTTGATTGAGAAGCAGAGAAGGCCCTGGCTCTGTGTAAGCCCTGCTTGGCAATCACAAAAATATCCCTGTTACAACCCTGTGTTCAGAACAAATCCAAACCATACCCCTAGTGGGAAGAAATTTAACCCCAGATTTAACTGTGCAAAACCAGCACAGTATGGAAACACCTCCTCTGTTTAGAGCTCTTCCTCTCTGTTCAGCAGGGACCCATTCAGGACACAGATATTCATTCCAGAGCTTTGTGTGTCAAGAAGTACATCACGATGTACCAGATCTGCATACTTCATGTCAACTCACTGGTTGTCCACTGGTGTTGGTAAGCTGCCTCCTGAATAAAGATATTAGGCAAGCTCTGACCAAACCATGATGCACAGCAAAAACGGAGGTTTCTGCTAATTTATTATTTAATAATAAAATTATAAAATTTAATTTTATAATTAATAAAA
>VWYI01032120.1:0-25143 GCA_013399455.1 Anthoscopus minutus
AATTTTAAAAAATTTTAATATTATTTTAAATACTTTAATTACAAATTATTATTTTAATATGCTGAGGCCTAAGATATAATATATATTTATATTATAAATTAAATTAAATTTATTTATTTAATTTTAATATTATTTTAACGCTTTAAATTATTATTTTTAATACTTTAAATTATTATTTTTAACCCTTTAATTAAAATTATTATTTTAATAATATGCTAAGGCCTAAGATACAATACATATTTTTCACGCTGCTATTTATATAAATTATACAGTGATTACTGCAGATTAAATCATACCAAAAGCAGTTAGAAAGAATCACGAATTGTGCCATATGGCGATCTTGGCCATCAGTAATAACTTGCAAAAGCTAATAACACATAAATACGAAAGCCATTAACTACATTTGTCATTTATACCAATTTGCTGACCGGATGGTGAAATTAAAACCGATTTAATCAGCGATGGGAGGTGACAAAATGCAGTTTTTGGGGAAGGAGAGCGATCCCCGTTATCCCGAGCATCCCAAACCGGGCACGGCGGGAAGCGCTCGCTGCGCATGCGCGGAGGCCGCGCCCGGCCGGGATCCGCCTGGGATTCGGGGCAAAACGGCCGGGATCCAGCCGGGATCCAGCCGGGATTCAGGGCAGGACCCACCCAGGTGGGTCCGAGCTCCCATGGCGCCATTGGCAAGGGAATAGCCCCGGGATGAGCCGGGATCGGGAAGCGCCGGCGGCTGAGGGGAGGCGGCAGCGGGCAGGGCCCGGCCCGGCGGCGGGAATGGAGCTCCCCTCACAAATTCCTCAGGGAATGCCTTGGCCAGGGTGTTCGGGAGTTAGGAGGGAGAAAACATCAACCTGTGCTCCCGTGGGGAGTTAATAATTAGTTCTCGTTTCCTCTGTTAAGTGCAATTAAGGCATCCAAGGACAGCAGCCTTGGGCTCTGTTAATGTGGAGCAAACTTGATAGAAAATGTGAGGGGAAACCCAACTGAGGGATGGAAAGGGCGTCTTAAAAAGCAGAGATCATTCAGAGGGGTTTATTCCTAATTTTGATTTAGTTGCTATACAAAAATGCCCCATCAGGGCCTCAGGCTGGGGGGAAAAGCTGAACCCAGTGCTTCCCTCCCCATCCCTCCTTCCCACAGAGTCCAGCACGGGGTAAAATGGATGGCAGCAAGGAGAAATGTCTGGAAAACACAAGATGGGATGTGAGGGAGCCCAGCAAAGCTGCTGGTTTGCCCTGATACCCTGTGGGGGCTTGGCCCCCTTCAGGCACACACGGCTGTCCTAATCCCAGTACAGCCCAGTACAGGAATCCCAATCCCTGTACAACTGTCCTAATCCCAGTACAGCCCAGTACAGGAATCCCAATCCCTGTACAACTGTCCTAATCCCAGTACAGCCCAGTACAGGAATCCCAATCCCTGTACAACTGTCCTAATCCCAGTACAGCCCAGTACAGGAATCCCAATCCCTGTACAACTGTCCTAATCCCAGTACAGCCCAGTACAGGAATCCCAATCCCTGTACAACTGTCCTAATCCCAGTACAGCCCAGTACAGGAATCCCAATCCCTGTACAACTGTCCTAATCCCAGTACAGCCCAGTACAGGAATCCCAATCCCTGTACAACTGTCCTAATCCCAGTACAGCCCAGTACAGGAATCCCAATCCCATTACAGCCCACTACAGGTGTCCCAATCTCAGTACAGCCCAGTACAGGTGCCACAATCCCTGTACAGGGGTCCCACTCCCAGTACAGCCCAGTACAGGGGTCCCAATCCCAGTACAGCCTGGCACAGCTGTCCCAGTCCCTGTACAGCTGTCCCTGTCCAGCTTTCCCAATCCCAGTACAGCCCAGTACAGCTTTCCCAATCCCAGTACAGCCCAGTACAGGTATCCCAGTACAGCCCAGTACAGCTGTCCCAGTCCCAGTACAGCCCAGTACAGCTGTCCCTGCTCCTGTACAGCTCAGTTCACGTCCCTGTCCTTGTACAGCCCAGTGCAGCTGTCCCNTACAGCCCAGTACAGCTTTCCCAGTCCCAGTACAGCCCAGTACAGCTGTCCCTGCTCCTGTACAGCTCAGTTCACGTCCCTGTCCTTGTACAGCCCAGTGCAGCTGTCCCTGTCCCTGTCCAGCTTTCCCAATCCCAGTACAGCCCAGTACAGCTGTCCCAATCCACGTCTCTCTTTCCCAGTCCCAGTACATCCCAGCAGAGCTCTCCCAGTTGCTGCAGAGACCCCAAAAGCCAGAGCCACCTTGGCACATCCTGGAGTTCCAGGTGGGACAAGCCACAGGATTTCCTGTGGGACAAGTGCTGCCTTTCCTTGCTCCCAGGATCCAGCCACCAGCAAGGGAGTGTTGCTGCCTAAAGCTTTAAAAAAAAACCCCCACCCCAAAACAGTACAGGAAATAGGAATATCAAAATGTCCCTGTAAAACTGAAACTTTAGACTCCAAGGTCACACCCAGGGTAGAAGAGCTCAGGAGCCATGGAAATGCAGGGACCTGGAGGACAATTCCAGCACGTGGGTGCATCCCAGGATTTTCTGTGCAGCCTCAGTGGTGATTCCCTGCCTGCTGCACGTTCTGCCCATGAATTATGCAGGTTTTTATCAGGTTAGTGTGTGTGTGTTGACACAGTGTCATCCTGGAGTCTTCATCAAGATGCCAGTGAAGATGGAGCACCTGTCCTGTGAGGCTTCATTAGCTGTGCCCATAATCTGATCTCAGAGTTATTACAGTTCCTATAAAGTTTAATTCTGGGAATTCCAGCCTGTCACTCAAGCACCCTGATAACACAGCTCTCCTGGTGGGGTTTCAGTTGGATGTTTCTCCACAGGAGCACCTGGGAATTCTGCAGGAGTTTGCCCTTGCTCTGTCCACACACAGAGAAGGGTTTTTTTATTTTTACTCATTTTTAGTCATCCAGGGTTTAAAAAAGCCTCTTTCTAAACTCCTACAATGTTATAGTTCCTCTTCTTCTGGGAAAAAAAGTCCCAAAAACCTATAAAGGTTATAATGAGTGATTTTAACACTAATATAAAGTGACAATTCTTACTAAGGTTTGATGATTTTATGTCAATAAAAGCACAAGCCTAAAGTAATTTATTTATGATTGATTATAGCACTGACAAACAGAGTAACACATAATATCTTCTATTATATAGGGTCTGGAATAATTTTATTTTCAAGTAGCTTGATTTTCTGTGAACTTTTTTGCTTTTTTTGTCTTTATTCTTCTGATCCTGACCTTTTTAAATAAACACCTTCCTTTCTAAGCTAGGTGGTAAAAAAGATTGATACCAGAGGCCACCCACTTCACAGCCAGTTTATTCTCTACTAAACTCACTCATTTATGCAGCTTGATCTGTTTTCCACAGAACAATATTCCTGTTTCCCAGGGTTTTGAAGCTTACTTTGAAAATGGCACCTTTTAAAACCAATTATCCTCACCCTCTTTAACCAGTGGCTTTGGTGCTGTGCCTTTTTAGACCTGGATATTATTTAATGATTTTTTTTTTAATTATTTTTTTAATGACAAACTAAGCAGGTGGGATGATGTGCAACTGCAGAATGTCCTCAGCAGTCACAAATCACTCACTGTAAAGAACTTTCCTTTCTGCCCCTTTCTAGTTCTGCAGAGTTTGTGTCTCCTTGAATTGAGCAAAATGCACATCACCAGCCCTGACACCTGGACAGTTCTGCTTTATTGAGCAATAACTTAATGTCAAATCAGCTGCCAGAACTCACAGTTTGAGCAATTCTCATGGAATTGTGCTGGGATCCCTCGGGATGGGCTCTGTGAGTCCACCCAGTGCCTAAATGAGGATGTCATTTTACCCCAGCAGCCACTTCCACAGAATTCCTCCTCTCTCCAGCCTCACTAGAGCTGTAAAAGAGGTCAAATATTGTCAAATATTCTACAGAGAGGTGCTTATAAATCTCATTAATATTGCTAAGCAGAGATTAATTGAGACACCACAATAATGAAGAAATTATATTCAGTTGGTAAGGAGCTAATAAGGGATCTATTTTAACAATTATTTAATTTAATAATTTAAAATATTTACAATTATTATTTTTTAAAAAAAGCATAGTCCTGTAGAGTGCCAAGAAAGCAAGTATTCATTCAAAATTAAGAGAACTATGTCTGCTCCAGCATCAAAGCTCATTTTCCTCTCTGAAACCAATGCTAAAGCCCAGCTCTTGTGGATTTCTGACAGGATGGGTTTTGTTTCCTTGTTTGAGAAAGCTCTGGGGGCGTGCAGAGTTCAGCAGCATTGAAGCCTCATCACAAAAAACTCAGACAGACAAGTCCATCCCCAGATTCAGTGGTGTAATTGAGTAAACTGCTGTAAATTGAAAAGCTCCAGGAGAGACACTGATTAAAGTGGTGTCTGGCAGTTTTTCATTTGACAATCAAATTATACCAGAGGTCTAATCAAAGCAAGATACCTACATCATCTATATCTGTATTTATAACATTTTCATCAGCTCTGAAGAGTTAACCCCACTTTTGAAATTCAGGCTGTGATCATTCTTGTTTTGCCTGAGCTGACAGGAATCCTAGAAATTCAGATTTATTCTTTTTTCCCTGATGATTCTTCAGCCAGATAGAAACTAATTTCTTGCTCTTCCCAAGCCTTACAGAAATTCTTACTCTGAAGTGCTGGAGGCTGTAGGAAATGCAGTATCTTGTCTCCTTGGAGACCATAAAAGAGCTGTTTTTGTGTGAGCTGAGCACATCATACAAATGACAGGCCTGGGTTCTGACAAATGTGTAAATCCAGCGTTTATTCAAACTTTTACCAAGTCTGCTGGGAAAGAAAACTAGGAAAAAAAAACCCCATTATCCTAGTTCATATCAAGGAGGTGTGTGCAGTTATGCCAACACTTCTTTTTTTGAAGCATTTCCTGTATCTTTAGAAACAGCACTGAATGATTTGCGTGGATTTAGTGAAGAGATGAATTTAGGAAGGCTCTTTGCTCGCAAAGTAAAAAGGAAATTTTTTAACAGGAAAGTGCTTTTGTGCTTAAAGTTGAAGGGAGATAAGGGTGGGGAGCAAATGCCTTATTCAAGCATTTGAATATGGAGGAGCCCATCCCAGGTGCTGCACACTCTGAAGGACAAAAGTTGGTTCTTCACACCCACAAAGTAAAATTCATGGATATGCAGGATTTTCTTGCTGCATCCTGCTGGCCTCTTTTGGCTTTTTCCAGCTGTTTGTCTCATGCTGCTGGGGATGAGGGAACAGGGATTGTTCTCCCTGGGGTTTGGGTGCAACCTCCTGGCCAGTGCAGAATTAGGAGGTGGAGTTCCCAGTTTTGCTTTCCAGCAGCTGGTGGCTGCACCAGAGCCAGGCTGGGGGATCACCTCACACAGCTCCACGCTGCCAACATTTGAAACTGCTCCAGCTGCACCTGTCAGAGCCTCTCTGCCACGTTTTTCATGAGTGAAAACATTCTGTTTCCCGACCACATGCATTTTGTGGGGGTTTTTTAGAGTATGGACAGCAATTGGTTTGGAGAAAAGGGATGTAGGAGCCTAAATTATTACTGAGCAATGCTTTCAAGTGAATGGGGAAAAAGGCAGAGCCTCACTCATTGCTGTTCTTTATTTATTTCTCCCATTCAGATACACCACCGTGCACATAACACCCACATGCAGAAGCCATGAATTCCAGAAAATTACCCTCAGAACCAAGGAGAATTTTTCCTGCTGCTAAAGCCCCCAGCCAGCAGCCATCCCACATCCTGGTGGTGGATGTCACCTCCCCTTCCTGGGCCAACACTTGCTCCGTGCTCTCCGAGGCTCTGGAGAACGTCCTGTGCCTGGCGTGTGGCCTGGCAGGGCCCTGCAGGCTGCCCCTGCTCAGCCTCTACGTGGTGCAGCCCCAGCAGGAGTGTCTGCTGCCCTTCACGGTATGCCCCAGGCTGTGCTGCTGCTCAGGGAAGAGAAAAGAAAAAGGTTTTTGTTTCTATTTCACTTCATGTTTAAAATCCAGCCGTTCTCGGCACGAGCGTTTCGCGCGCTGAGGTGAATTTTGTGAAGGGTAAAGTTTAAAAGGAGGGGTGTCATTTTTGATCAGATGAAGCTAATCTGATAAATGGGGGTTTGTGCTCTTCCTTCCTAAAACCTCTGTTTTGGAGCACCTTTCATGTGTTGCTTTGTGCTGTAGTGCTTCTCTGTCGGATTTATCACACACAGCTCCAGCTGTAATAATTTGGATACTGGACAAATATTTGTGAGAGGTTCTAGATATTGAAGGGGAAAGGTGCAGAGTTAAAATATCTGTGCTGAATTTGAGAAACATTCTGAACTCACAGAATTGTCTGGAAAAGTCCTCTAAGACTAAATCCAATTCTAAAATCAGCACTGCCAAACCCAGCACTTAACCATGTTCCTAAGAGCCACATCCACACAGATTTGAAATCCAGAGATCTAAGTCGGTAAGAACAAATATTGCTCTCATTTAGGGCTCTGCAGAGGAATAAATGTAGATGGGGAATGAGTAGCAGCTCTGCAGTAATAGTTTGGGAATAGAAATATGCATCTTAAAATTCACAAGAATTTTTTAAGTCATCCTGTTGGAAACAATCACACTGAACACTCCCATTTACACAACATCAGTGTAAACACACAGGATTAACCTTCCTCTTTATGCAGCAATGGTGGAAACATTTTGAAAAGCTCTGTCAAGTCTTCACATCTTGAGAAAAACAAAAAACCAGAGTTCAAGAGTAAATTAGCAAATGTGATGTGCAAGAAGACTCTGGCTAATGGTGGTGTTTATTTTGTACAAAAGGTTATAGATAAATGTGACAAAGATAATCTTATGACTGCTGCTCCTGATCAAATGTCTTTTTTTTATTTAAACAACAATTCCTCATTTTGATAGTCACAGCTTTTAAAGACAGAAGAGCCCTTAGATCACTGTTTTGTTTTGTTCATCACAGGCTATTAAATTTCACTAAAGTACCCCAATCTCATTAAAACTTCCTTCCAGAAAGCTATCTAGTTTTGATCTGAAGACAAGATGGGTAATCAGGTATTTCTCTTGATAATTCCATCCAGTGGTTAATAACTGTCACTGTGAAACCTGTACCTGGTTCCTAATTTGCCTTTATTTGCTTTATCTTCCAGGGATTTCTTAATATTAAATATATTAATATTTAGGCTAGATTGTAGAACATGATTGTATTAAATCCTTTCTTCCTCTAAATAGAAGCAGGTCCCTTCTCTGTTCTGGCTGGTAAAGCAAGAACAAATTATAAATTTAACTGCAAAACATTTTTACAATAATTTTAATAATTTCCAAACCGTTCTTTGTATTTACTCTGCTGGGTTTTTTTGAGTGCTACATTCCAATAGAAGACATCAGCTGCTGTACTGAAGCTGTTTTTCAGATCTGTGTTAAAGGGTGCTTGTTAGACAAATCATGAAATCAGGAAAGCCCCAGAGCTGAAAATAGAGATGGGGAGAGTACACAGGGAAGTGTCACACACAGTTACCCTGGCTTTCATCTTCCCTCAGTGCTTGTTTATGGTCTCTCTTCCCACTGGTCTCCCCAGCTGGAAACTCTATAAAGCTTCCCTGGAAAGGGCAAGGAGGGCAAAGAAAGATAGGCCAGAATGAAAGTAGATAATTCTGGGGGAGAGCAAATGGTGACAAGATAAAAAATCAGCATTTAAGCATCAAAAAATTTCATGTGGGACTGAGTGAGGACTGAGCAGAGCTTCCCACTCATTTCCACTGAAAGCTGCCTGCTTCAGTCCCCACCTGCTGCCTCTTCAGTGGGGAGGTGACCTCTGGCAGCAGTGTCCTGCACTGCTTTAGATAAACCCGGTGGAGTTCCCTCAAAACCTTTCCTGCATTCACAATGCACCAGTTGAGCTGCTGGGTCTCTCTCAGCTCCGAGCTCCTGGCGAGGCTCAGGTCAGCTGCCATCTCCACATGATGGAGAAGAGATTTCATGTTGTTCACCAGCCTTTCCTGCTTCCTGACCCCTGTTTTGCAGCAAGTGAAAGAAAACTTTGCCCGAGTTCAAGCCTGCATTTCGGAGCTCCGCTCGCTCCCAGCTGAAGGCTGCTTCCCTCAGGGGGGGAACGGAGTGCTGCAGGCTGTGCAGGATGGATTGCAGCAGTTCAAGCAGTACAGCAGGCACACAGCAGCAGGAGGCTCCACAAATAGTTCTGTTGAGGTAAGAAAATGTTGGGGAGGGAGTGGGGGCCATCCCAAATCATCGTGCTTTATAAATGTGTATTCCTTGTACACGCAGGGAAATTTAGGCATTCAGCACTCTGGTTGTTTCAGAGATCCACTGTCCTGAAGAGCTGAAGGAGGATACCAAGTCCTCAGATCCCTGTGGAAATGGGGATACATCTAGGGAAAGCTGTCCTGGTTCAGGATCTAATAGGTTTTGGTGGACTCTGGTGGCTGTTTTCAGCTCTGAATGTGTGGTTTTTGCTTAAAGGGGAGGGAATCTGCTAATAACATGTGAGAGCAGATGTGTGAATGCAGAAAGCACAGCCAGGTTCACAGGAGGAAGGATTTTTCTAAGCAGTATCAACTGATATGAAAGGACAGGGAGTTATTGAGGGGAAAGGACTCACACAGAAATGGTGTTTTCCAAACAATCTTGCATTTCAGGCTTCCTAGGCTCAGGGTCCAAGTGCCAGTCATAAAAAACAATCTGAGATTCCCACAAGTGAAATTTGCCAAGGCTTTCTGCTTTGTTTAGGTCCTTAAACCCTTGCAGAGTCACACTGTGATCAGGCTGCAATTGACTCTCACTCCCAGTGTCTGTCCAGGAAACTTTTCTACTGATTTTCTGCTTTTCTTGGTGCTTTAAGGTATTTTTCTTAAGGAGCTTTGTGCTTTAACTCTAAAGCTGGAAGTTGGAACAAACAGAGCATGCTTTAGAGACAAGACCTTTTCTGACACACAGCAAAATTCTTATACAGTATACTTGAAGGAACAAGCTACATTAAAAATTAAATTAATCCATGGATATAGGGAGTTTTTACTCCCCTAAGCAATCCTTGTTCCTCTAGATTATGAAATTTCATTGTACTTCTCTTTGCAAGGAGATGTAAGACATGCTGCAGGGACAGACAGGAAGGAGTTTTACCCTCATTAAAGGCCAAAAAAAAGTTTAAAAAAAATGCCTCTTTCTGCTTCAGATACTTAAGTGATTGCAATTTCCCCCAACCTCCCCATCACAAGCATTTTTTTAATGCAGAGTAAGTTCAATTTTTGTTTCCTTTTAGTAAGGGAAAAGGTTCCTTTTTTTTCCCTTTCAGTATCAGACCAAAGCTGGGTGGTGGGAATCACACCTACTGCTGCTCTCTTTGGAAATATCTTTAGGATAGACTGTATGCTTTAAAACAAAACAAAACAAAACAAAACAGAACAAAAAAACTCCCATTCAGCTTTCAAGGGAGAAGGCCAAGTTTAGTCTATTTGAGCTGTAAATAATATACAAGTCCCTTCTTACACACAGAGACTCAGTGATCACAAGTGCAAGGCACAGAGCTCAAAACTTGTAGATTTTCCTCCAGTGAACCTCTCAATCCATTTCATATTGGCTTAAATGTGAGACAAAGCTCAAAAAAAAAATATTGCTTCTAAATCTGCCTTTGAATAGATGAGATATTTCAGCAAGATTTCTCCTCTCTCCATAGTGAGACCAGTGCTACTCAACATCATCACCTCTCAAGAGAGAATTGGGGTAGAGGCAGCTTCTTCATGCTCTGATTTGTGTTTCAGATCACAATTTTGACCAGCCAGCCCAGCAGAGAAATGGCAAAGAAGCTGGAAAAGAAGTTACAAGATGTAGACCTGGTGAGCCTGCGAAGAATACAGGTCATTGAGGTTCTGAAGAGAGATTTCCTGCAGCCTGAGGATGTGGAGCAGTGTGTGCCAGCAGAGGAGCTCAGCAGTGGTGAGTGGAAGGCATTTTTAGGGAAGTTTTGGCTTTGGGCAGCACAACAGCCACTGGGTCTTGCTCTGGTCCAACATCTGCCACTTCCCTTTGGAATTTAATGTCCCTTAGGTCAGTGGGAGCTGCTGTGCCTGGAGGAAATTTGTACCACAGCACTTCTCTGGGGCTTGTAGAACTTACAGACCTCGTGCATCACTTCAGCTCTTGGTGTTATTTAAAATTCATGTGTGATACCCCCATAACTCCATGTCTTTTTCTCTTTAGCCTTCACAGTGAAGCTGTAACACACTCTGAGCCTGGAGAAAAGCAGAAGCAGTAGCAGCAATGTATCAAAGACCAAAAAAAAAAACCTAATTAAGAGGCTTGGTCAGTGACAGTAACTCTTCCCAGCAATGTGCAGCCTGGGAGAGAAGATTAAAAGTGATTTTTTTCTGTTTTTTTTTACTGAGGGACAAGCAGTGTTACTTGCCTCTTGCAGTTCATTTTCTTTAGTGGTTGCAGTAGCAAATTTCTGCACATTGTCACAAATTGTCACAGTAGGGACTGGGAATCCTGCAGGGAAGCCTTGGAAGGCTCAGCTCCACAGAGGAGCAGATGCTCTGTGCCTCTCTGTCACAGGGCTGCTTCAGGGAAGGCAAACCCCCACCATATTGTTTTTAAAAATGGATTTTTGTGTAGCCCTTTCACCCAGTAAATGGAATGAAAACATAAACGTGGGCATAAAGGCCATTGAAATGTCAAGTGATGAAATTCTAATTTTCTGAGCAGATGAAGTGTTTGCTCTCTAAGAAAAGCAACAGGGGATGAATAGGTCAAATAATTGGAAAAATGAGCCCAACTGGTTTATGATGCTCATTAGAGCACCGTTCTTCTGTTTCAGAAAAAAAAAATCCATTTTACTATGAAAAAATTACAGAAAAGAGCATTGAATTTGCAAAATCCAGCATGCAGGAAGTGCAAGATTAGTGCTGTGTTGAACTAGAAAATAAACATTGTGATGCAGCACTTAATCAAGAGCTTCATTTCACTGAGGATATCTCTTCCATTAGTTTATTTAGGGGTTATTTGAACCTATTTACATTTTTAATATCCAAATCAGGATCAGGATATCCCCTCCATAGGCTCATTCCCAAATTTTCTCATTCTGGAAAAGAATGAGTAGTTTGAAAACTCCACATTGGCAAATCTTAGCACAACTTTGAACATGCTCAGATCTCAGAATAAGAGCAAACTGATTTAACTAAACCCCATGGAGAGCAGGATATTTGAGGTGGGAATAATCTGGGGGAGTAACCAACAGGATGCCTGGCCTTTGGATGGACTGGTCTCTAATTGATAACTCGAGGATTTTATTATTTTTATGATTACTACTACCACTATTATTATTAATAATTTTTTCTTTTCATTTTTTTAATAGTTATTATTATTTTTCTTCCCCTGCCCCATTACATTCCCTGAAAGCAGATGAGCCTTGCCAGATCTTTTGCTAACAAAGGTTAATATTTGCATGTGCTGGAGATAACTGCTTCCAGCTATTTCTGTTTGATAAAAACAAAAAACAAGTCCTGCAGATAAAGGACTAAAGCCTTTTTTCTGACCACAGCCCATTTTCTGCAAGTTCCAGGGCTCCTTTCTCTTTGTGGGTTCTGCTCTCCAGGAAGTTTGAGACTCATTGCACAGGAGATCTTGGCACCCCAAACTGTTTTTCCTAAAGAATGCAGTGAATTTCTTTTAAAATTGTCATGTCTTGTGCCAACTGCAAATGTGTGATTAAATATCTATAACAAAGGAAAAAGTAAAACAAAAACAAAAAAACTCCAAAACAAAACAGGGAAATATTTACTGAGGGAAGAACTAAAGCATTTACCAGCCCCAAAACACAAATAATTCCCCTTGTCAGCTGTGTTTTGCTGTTGGTAAAAGTCAATTACATGGATTTCCTGGTGCTTTGTTTGCTGAGCTGCTAATGTTCAGTGCACATCCCTGAGAGAAGCCCAAGTCTAAAATCTGTAGGGAATGCATCCCAAACAGGATCATCCTGCAGCAGTGAATTCTGCATGGAAAGGAGAGCAAGGATCAGTGTCAGAGCAAGGGGCTGGCAGTGGGAACAGCTCCATTCATGAAGAGAAGCTTCCAACTAAAAAAAAATAAATAAAGAACTAAAAAAAAAAAAAAATTAAATGTCCTGGCAGCCAGGGACAGTCAGAGAGGATGATAAGGAAAGGTTTTTAGCAGCAAGGGCACTGTGAAAGATTTGTTGTGAGTGGGAGTCAAGTCTGCTTTGCTGCAGAGACACAACCAACATAATCTTTTCCTCAAGGCTGGGAGCTGGGGACAGTCAAAAGGTGTGTCCTGCAGAGCATCTGAAGAATTACAATCATTACAGTAGTCCTGGATTATTTGCCAGCTAGGAATGAATTCATTTCTCGAGGTTTTTCTTTGGTTTTGGTTGGTTGGTTGGGGTTTTTTTAATGCATAAGTGTCATTTTTTCCAAATGGCATTAGAAATTCTAATGCATAAAGAAAAGATTTCTCTGTATAGATGGATGTAGCACTGTTTTTTAATCCCCCTGCTGGCCTGGTAAACACAAGGAGAGGGAAGAAAAGGCTGTTTTTGCTTTTTATTCATCTTCTCAGAAAGCCTTTCCACATCCTGGCTGCATGGTAAAGCTATTAGTGCTACCAGACTGTACCTTCTGTGTTTACAAGTGGTTATATTGTGTCTTATGCAATTTGCAAATTGATTTCTCTTTTTCTTTCGCTTTATTTTATTTATCTGATTATTCAAGCTAGCTTCTCATCTGGATGCACCTTTGAAGTAATATTTGTGGGTGGTTTGGGGGGTTTTTTGGGTTTATTTTTTTTATACCCTGCCTAACTGCTGTCCAGCCTACATTTCTCCATGCTTAAAAGTTGTTGCTACATCACACCACATTTGTCTGCACCTCCAACAAAGGAGCTTAATAATTACTGGGTATGAGAAACCAGAAAAATCTTTTTGATGGCTGAAAATATTGATGCTTTTTCACCTATGTTTTCCTTTTTCCTGCAGATATGGCAATCCTGGGAATGGACATTGAGGTGCAGACTGTAGAGGACAATGTCATCAGCCTGGAGATGCTGTTTAAAACATGGCTCCATGACCATGGCACAGAGAGGGAACAGCTCCATCTCCTTCTTCCCTCAGGAGGTTTCAGCCACGCTGCTGCACAGAAGAACACCTTAAGTATTTCATTTTCTCTCCCTTCTGCTCCCCTTCAAGGAGCTCCTGAATCCCTCAGCCTTAAAGGTTACCCAGGATTGTCCTATGGGCACCTTCCCTCCCATTTAGAGACCCAGATGAGGTCTGTGGATAACTTGGAAAATCATCAGGCTTAGGAAGCTGCTGCCACAGCTGCTGAGGCTGCAGTTGTTTCCATTCTGCAGCAAAAATGTGCCTGGAGGGGCATGTGAATTTACAGTCAAGGTAAAAAGGAGCCTTTTAGATCTTGACAGTTGAATAGACCTAAAAACTGTGTTCAAAATGAAGGGTCTGTGCCAGAGCTGCACTTAAATAAAGGCTGTCTTGCAGAGGGGCTTGGGGACAGGTTGATGCCTTGTGTCAGGCTTTAGTATTTTCCTTCCCCCAACAGTTGCCAGAAGACATTAACTTTTAAGTGCTTTGAGCATGTCATGTGCTAAACACTGCCAATGCCAGGGACCTAAACCATTCTCCTTCTCCCAGTGTGCCTGAAGTGTGATTTGCAGGAGAGGCTGCTGGACCCAGCCCTGCTTTCAGGGACAGCTGATGGCACTGGGAGAGCAGCAGATCCCAGCTCTCCCTGGCACATGGCAGCCTGGCCATCCACAGCTCTGCACAAACTCCGGGTGCTAAAGTGAGTGCTGCTCCTTGTCTTCCTCTGGGTAACTGGGAGAGAGAGTAAGAAAAGCTTCACTTTCCTTTGCAACATCATCCTGGGGCCTGCTGACATCACCAGGAGGCTCTGAGCCAAATTCTGGGGTGAAAAACCCCCAGTTCCATCACACTTCCTCTCATGGAACAGCACAGCCCATGTGCAGACCACGGTCACACCTGATGTCACCACAGCACTCAATGAGTGTGACATCATTCTGCATCATTCATGCAAAAGTTCTTTCAGAGAAATGTTTTACTGCAATAATTCTTCTCTCTCGTTACCTAATGAGGCCACAGCAATTAATTGGATGTCAGAGCCTAAGCAAAGCCTCACAGTGCTGTGATTTTGCCTAAGAATTCGCTTTCCTGGTGGCAGCTCATGGCACAGGGCAGAGCACAAAGATGCTCTCCAGTGTCTTTTCTGAGATTTATTTATAGGAAAAGACAGTAACATTTCTAAGCTGTGCAGTTGTTCTTACAATAATGAGCTATATTCCTGGCAGGGCTCTGAAGTCTGAAGGGGTCTGTGAGTCTGTCCTCTATGGGCTGCCTTTCATCATCAAGTCCACAAGCTGCTGGCAGCTGGACTGGGATGAACTGGAGACAAACCAGCACAGCTTCCATGCTTTGTGTCACAGTCTCCTGGTGAGTGTGTGAAAACTGCAGTGTGATGGGGAGGGATGGCCAGGGAAAGGAACAGTGAGTGCACACCTTGTAACATCTGTCTGGCACCAGGAAACATTTTAAAAGCTGCAGCTTCATCTCATGGGCCAGAGTTGGGCTTGTAAATCCTTCTGTCTGCTGGAAAGATGCTACAGCTCATCAGACCTTAGAGAAGACCCTCAAACCTATCAGAAATGAGTGTTTGGAGGTGTGAAGTGCAAATTCCAGGGTTAGAATCAAGACATTTGCAACTTAAACAGCAAAAATAATTAACCAAGGCTTGGTCTGCAGAGAACTGGCCATTACTGACCAGCTGTAAACCGAAATCAGGCATTTTCCTTAAGAACCGACTTGCTAAAAAACAGAACAAATGCCATACTGTCCTCAGCCCTGCTGCAGAATAGTTTCCCTTCCCTGATGTGTGAGTGTGCCTGCCCTGAGCCCACGGTGACAGTGCTGAAGGAAGTGGCTGTTGCTGTTGTTCACACCTGGATTTTGCCCTTTAGAAAAGGAACTGGATGCTCTTGGCCAGGCATGAGCCCCAGAACACTGGACCAAACTGGAACGTGGTGGTGCATCCCTACTATGTCATCGTCCCCTCTGACTCTGCCACTCTCCTGGTGAAGGCAGTGGCCATCAGAGAGCTCCTGCTGCCATCAGCCTTCCCAGCCCTCCTGGCTGAGTACCCCGAAGAAGTCAGGGGCCCCATCGAGGTGAGTCACTCATTATCAGCTCTCCTTATCACCTCAGCAGATAAAGAGAGAAGGAAATGGCTGTGGCAATATCTGGTGACAAGCTGGAGTGTGATGGAGCACTCCAAAACTCCTTCCCAGCACACAGTTTCTCCATGGACAGCAAATACCTGTCCTTTGGAGCAATGCTGCATGTCTTTTGGGGGAAAGAGGCCTTGTGAAGCAGAGTTGAGGATGACACTGCCCAGAAAGGATGCTCCAGCTTGTTGGCTGATTCTGGTCATGGGAAAGGGTGGGACTGCATCCTGCAAGGGAATGTTAAAATCCATGAAGATCTGTTTGGAGATGCCTCTTGTTCTACACACAGCTAAGAGTGCTCCTTATGGGTTGCAGCACAACCAAAAATCCCTTTACCTCTTACTGCAGGGGAGCTTGGAGTGTCTACAACACTGTCCCTGAAAAAGAAACCAAACACACAAACCCCACAGCCTCTACCTGTCACATCCTGTAGCAAACTCAAGTTCTTTCTTCCAAGCAGAGTGCCCTGAACAACTTGGAAGTGGAAGTTGCTTACAACCCCTTGCACCTGAAGAGCAACCTCTACAAATACCTCAAGAGCTCCTTGTACAAACCTCCACACCGGCAGCAGCCCCAGCCCCGGGAGCTGCGCCCGGAGCGGCACCAGCCCAGGCAGGTGAGTCCCTGTGAGTGAGCAGCCTGGACAGGGTCTGATGTCCCCTCCTGGTCAGATTCCAGCAGATTGTGCCCTCCTGGTCAGATTCCTGCAGGAGGGCTGATGGCAGCTTCCTGTGCCCAGCAGGGGCTGGGTGTAGCACCAGCAAGGCAAGGCACAGCCAGCACCTCCTCCCACAAGGGTTTGTGTTTTGTCCCTGTCTTGCAGCCTCAGAGCAGAGCCAAAGCTGCAGTGGCTCCCCTGCTGATGGCTCCCTCTCCCCTCCAAACATCCAAACCAGCAGCAGCAGCAGCCAGGAGAGGTTCCTGTGAGGGCTCCCTGCTCCCCAAGGAGTATGAGAAGTTCCTGCAGTGAGCACCAGGACCTGCCCCTGGGGCAGCCACAGGTCCTGGCTCAGCAGCTGGCCGGATGTGGTCAGGCAAGACACCGAGCTTGGCCTTGCTCAGACAGGCACTTCCCATCGTTTGTTCCTCCTTCTTGTTGTTGCACAGTTGTGTTCGTCACCCAGCCAGTTCTGCAGGAAGTTTGCAGCTTGAGGACCCTCTGTCCAGAGATCCAGCTGTCCCCTGCAGCAGCAGCAGCAGCAGCAGCACGTATTTCCTGTTCTTGCCTGCACACGTCACCAGCCTGCCTCAAATTTGGGTTTCTGAGACTGGGCTAGCACAAGGCCGCAGATCTCAGATCACCATCAGCAGGAGCAGGGAGGAAATCAGACAGACAAGACAGGCAGCTGTGCTGAGCTGCAGGTTGTTCTTCAGCCCTCAGCAGCAGGGTCAGTGGGGTGGTTAAACAGGAATGAAACAGGGTTCTTGGACTTAATCTTAAAGCCTGGAGTTCTGCTCTCCCAGATGATTTGGTTGCTTCCAAGATTGGCCTCACTGTCCAAACCCCCAGCTCATGGAAGGGGGTTGCAGCAAGTGCCAAGCCAGAGCAATTCCAGAGAATTCCTGCCCAGATGCCAGCCTGTTTTTCAGTACAGGTGCCCCTGGCACAGCAGGAGCCAAAGGCAGCTTGACCAAACAGAGGTGGGCTGGTCTCATCACTGAGCCCCTGATGCCAAGCACCAGCAGAGTCTGTGTTCTACTTACCTGGTTCTGAAAAGGTGTTTCAAAATAAAGTTTTCTTCCATGGAGTTCACTCTCTGCCTGTGGTTTCTGACATGTCCAGCACTGCTATCCCACCACTGACCTGTGCTTCCTGGGAAACAGCTGCAGGTGAGCAAGGGCACGAGGCAAGCACCACACTCCCATCAGAGCCATCTCTTCTGCCTGGGATCCCAGCTCTGACAAGCCCAAAGGCTCTTCCCATGCCCTGGCATCTCAGCAGGCAGCTGCTGGGGCAAGACATCAAGGGCAGGTGCCATGGAAGGCAGGGCAGACACCCCTGGAGGCACAGGGATCTTTGGGTGCAGGAAGGAACCAAGGGCAGGAATGAATACCCAAATGGCCCAGCCCAGGGCCTGCAAACCAGTCAACATAAAAGTGACAAAATCAGGTTTAGGGAGAGGGCAGCAATAAGGCAACAAAGTTTTTGGAACCACCTCAGCCTTCCTCAGATTTCCCAAAACCCACGAGACTTTTCACCTTCTCCTGCAGCAAAACCTCAGTGGAAAAGAAGACCCAGCAGAGGGGAACAGCCCCAAACTGGTCCTACCCACAGCTGAGCTGTATTTTTACAGGACTGAAGCTTCCCCCAGCAACTTACCACCATCTCACCAGCCTGGGGACCTGAGCCTCCACACCTCCCTGATAGTTTGGCTGAGCTGGGGCTGCAGAAGTTGTGCTTAGCCCCCTGCACAGGTACAGCACAGTGCTGCCTGTCACCTGCCTGCTCTGTTGGTCTCAACAGGCTGCTCAACCTCCAGAAGTCACCAGCAGCCCCACCCAGACACGGGGGCAGCCAATGCCTGCTGTGGTCCCACACAGAAAGGACAACGTTTTTTTTTCCTGGGAAGGTTTCTGCCCAAGGCTGGCCATGCAGCAATCACCCAAACCACACAGAAGGGATCAGATTTTCCCACTGAAGTCAGGGGGATCCAGACTGAGCCCTTCCAGGCCTTCTAAAGCAGCTGGGAGCAGAAGGGGGATCAGCAGTGGGATCAGGCTGGAGAAGGAGAGATCCTGTGAGTCATCAAGAACCACTGAGCTGCAACAGAGCAGCAGAGTTGGTGCCTGTCCCTGCCCAGCCTTATGCCTGGAGGCCATCACATATCTGAGCCTGACTCTCATTTCCTTTAAACCCCTGGCATCAGGGCATCCAGCCACAGCTCAGCCCGGCAGGCACTTTTCTTTGAGGCTCCCTCCTAGCTCAGGAGCTCTGGCACAGACACAGACGTGCACCTGCACCTCCCCATCCATGCCACAGGCAGACATGTAGCTCTGAGACATACAGACTTTAATATTAAAATAACTTTGTATAAAAATACTTCTGGAGACTAATGGCAAGCAGCCTTCCACACACCACAATAGGCACCAGAGCCCTGCAGCCTGGTCAGACTGGAAGCCAGAGCAGAGCCAGAGCAGCAGGTACAGGAAAATACCAGCCCTCCTGCAGATCAGAAGGCACAGTGCAGCCAGCTCCAGAGCTGGAAAAACACACTGGGGCTTGCACCAGCTCTCTTGCTCTTGCTGTTTCCCTTCAGGGAAACACAGCCCTTCAGCACTGGTGAGCAAAAAGGGGCTGTGCATGAGCCCAAACAGCCCCAAGTCACCTCGGGGAGGAGAAGCCCAGCTGGCACTGGGATGCCCAGTCCCTGCTGGGATACAGATACAGAGCAGCAGCAGCAGCAGCTTATATCTCCCCTAAGTCCTCGTAGAGAGGTGACAAGCTGTACTCATCCACACACTGCTCCTTCTGCAGCTGCTGGGGCTTCACCACCCGGCTGTACAGCACCTCCACGTTGTTGTTGTTGCTGCTGTTGAGGCTGGGTTTGGTGAGCACCTTCTCAGGGGCAGCGCCGCCCCATCGCCTGCAAGAATCCTCCACCCTTTCTGCCCCTTTGGGGATAAAGGCTGCCTGGGGCTTGGGGGCTGGCACTGGCTTGGGGCTCTTGGCCTTGGCAGGGAAGGCAGGTACCGAGTAATCGTCAGTGCTGGGGTTGTAGGGGTACTCGTAGCCACCCCTGCCGTCATGGCCCTGGGTGCGCCAGGCCTCGCTCGTGGGCCGCGCCTCGTCGTAGATGGAGGTGAGGGGGCAGAGCGAGCGGGGAGCGCGGCCCTCGGGCTCGTCGTAGATGTGCTCCTTGCGCCCAGGGGGAGCCTGGCCCCAGCCCTCGGCCCGGCCCTGCTCGTACGGGCCCGGGTACGGCGGCACCGGCAGCCGCGGCTTCGGCTCCTCCACGGCTCCTCCGGGCGCCTTGGCCGAGCTCACAGCCTTGCTGTCCACAGGGTCTGAGTACAGCGGGTCCGGCCATGGCTGCAGGCCCTTCACCGAGTCCAGGGGCTCCGAGTACACGCTGGCCGGGTCCTCGGCCGGCAGCACGGCACGGAGCACCTTGGGCAGAGGGGAGCGCGGGGGAGTGCTGGACGCCGGGGGCTTGGCCGGGGGCACGGGCAGCTCGGGCAGAGTCCGGCTCTTCAGCAGGGATGTGGCGTCTCTCTCCTCTGCTGCTGCTGCACCGACCCTGGGTGCCAGCCCTGCTTTGGGTGCCGGGGTGTCGTCCCCCTCGGCGGGCAGCTCCAGGTTCAGGTTGTCAGCCAGGGCCTGGCGGATCTGCACCATGCCGGGGCTGTCGGCTTCCAGCGAGTCGCAGCTCTGCCGGTTCTCCTCCACCTGTGCCTTCTGCTCCTGGATGGAGGCTTCCACCAGGCGGAAGATCTCGTTGCCCTGCTTGGTTTCAAAGGTGAAGTTTCCAGGTCCTGAGTCACAGCGCCTGCCAGCCTCGAAGGAGAACATCACCTGAAGGGGAAGCAGAAGGGTCACATCCTGCTCAGCAGCCGCTGACCCAGCGCAGTGTGCAGGATGTGCTTCCCACCAAAGGGCATAGCACTGATCCTGCAGGAGGGATTGCCCTGAAATCCTGCTCCTTCCACTCCCACAGCAAAGGCTGCTTTCCCCAGCAGCTGTGCAGGGAGAGGCCACACTACAAGCTGTAGAACTGGAGCACACCTGAGGGGACATCCAGCTCCTGCTGAAACCCTGCTGCCTTACGTGAGCAATTCCAGCAGTTTCAACCACTGGCACCAGATAGCCTAGGAAATAACACTGAGGAAAGAGTTCAGCAGGGGAAACCAGTATGGAATCTTAGTTAAGAAGGGAGCGATGTGGAAGCAAGAGATACAAGAGGAAGAACACGCCTTTCCACAGGACAAAGCCCAGCAGCAGCAGCTCAATTACCAAGAGTAAGCAAAGCACTCACCTACTAGCATTAATCTGATCATGGTAAAAGGTCATCTAAAGAGAAGTCTTGCACCAGGGCTGTGCTTCCTCTGGCTTGAACACACTCTGGTGAGCAGGTTCCCACCAGCTGACGCCCACACCCTTCCTGAGCCTCATTCCCTTCACCAGGGGGGATTTTCTGCCTCTCTCACAAACATCAGCAGCCCCTGCAGTGGCTACAAAGATCTCTGGGGACAAACCTCTTTTTGTGGGTCAGTGCTGCTGAACAAAAGCACAGTCAGCCCCTCTCTGCTCAGGTCACTGTGGGTGCAGCTCCCCACACCCTGCAACCCTCCTCCTGCCCCCAGCACAGACTCTGCAAATGAGCTGGACAGCCCCACAAGGGCAGCTCAGTTTCCACCTCAGTTTAGGGAATGTGCTGCAGAAAGCACCATAAGCACAGGGAGGCTGACGTGGTCACTGCTTTAACAGCCCCAAGGCCACCACTAAAGAGCCCCAGGACCACCACTAAAGAGCCCCAGGACCACCACTAAAGAGCCCCAGGACCACCACTTGCCCCCTGTCCAGCGTGGCCCAGACCTCCTGCACTCAGGCTAGCAAATTGGGGACTCACTGCAGGAGGGCCCTGGAGAGGGGCAGACCTTCAAATGTCAGCAAGAATAGGAGCAGTTCACCCCTCAGAGTGAACAAATCCAGAGCTACTGGTGTCTCAAAGCCACTCTGCTCCGGCCACCATCCCTAGGAGGGAAGGACTGAACCCAGGGCAGAGACAGGACTGCCAAGAGCCAAGGTCCCTGGAGCCTGGGGAGAGCTTGTGTGCATCACTGAGGGATATCCCTGCTCATGGCAGAAGCCGGGAAGTGCTGGGATGGAGAAGGAGAGCAGCAGAAGCTCAGTGAAAGCGGGACAACCACAGAGGGGATGAGTGCTCTGCCAGCCCACGCTCCCGTGTGGTGACAACAGGCAGGAACTGATGACAGCCAAGGTGACAGATATCCCTGGCAACCCTGCTGTGGTCACCAGGGGCTGCAGCAATCCTGGCATTCAGCAGGGCTGCCTGCAGGACATCAGCTCAACCTCCCACAAGGGAACAGCTACAGGGGAGCACCTGCAGCACGGTGGGGCCCCCCATTCCCCACCTTGTCCCGGCCGTATCTCCGCAGCAGCCGGTAGGGCCACACAAAGAGGATCCTGTCTGTCCGTGGCTCCTTCAGGACGAGGCTGTCACGCTCAGCCTTGAGCACGTAGGTGCCACGCAGCTCACAGCGCTCCGCGGCCTCCGTCCGCTGCACCGTCACCCAGAAGGTGTTCACTGAGGGGACAGGGCTGATCAGGGGACAGACAGACACACTGAGGGGACAGGGCTGATCAGGGGACTAACAGACACACTGAGGGGACAGGGCTGATCAGGGGACAGCCAGACACACTGAGGGGACAGGGCTGATCAGGGGACAACCAGACACACTGAGGGGACAGGGCTGATNGTGGGGCCCCCCATTCCCCACCTTGTCCCGGCCGTATCTCCGCAGCAGCCGGTAGGGCCACACAAAGAGGATCCTGTCTGTCCGTGGCTCCTTCAGGACGAGGCTGTCACGCTCAGCCTTGAGCACGTAGGTGCCACGCAGCTCACAGCGCTCCGCGGCCTCCGTCCGCTGCACCGTCACCCAGAAGGTGTTCACTGAGGGGACAGGGCTGATCAGGGGACAGACAGACGCACTGAGGGGACAGGGCTGATCAGGGGACAAACAGACACACTGAGGGGACAGGGCTGATCAGGGGACAGCCAGACACACTGAGGGGACAGGGCTGATCAGGGGACAGCCAGACACACTGAGGGGACAGGGCTGCTTAGGGCAGGGCAGGGGGACACAGGCAATGCCCAGAGTGGCCCCAGTGATGAGGCAGCAGCAGGACAAGGCTCTATGAAAGGTGGCCCCAAATCAGGGCAGCAGCAGGTCCCACCTTCATCTCTGGAGTAGTAGATGGAGTTCACGGCCATCTCCAGGGCCGGCGAGTCCCCGCTGCCCTCTCGGCCATACTGTGACACCACGCCATGGCAGGGCCCATTTCCCTGGCAAAGGAGAGCAGATCAGACCCAGAGTCCTCCTCCCACATCAGCTCCCAGGCCCCCTTCCATGGCCTGGGCCCTGCTGCCCTCCCTGGCCCCACACAGCCTGGCTGTCCTGCACCCTGCTCACCCCAGAGCTGGCTACAAAATCCCCTCAGCCCACATGAACATGGATGAACAGGGCCAGGCAGCACAGGGGGGACTTCCCTGAGCTCCTGGCAGCAGCCTGTCCCCAGCTGGGCTCTGCACTGTCAGGGTGCAGGGCAACACAACCCACAGAGCTGCCCCCAAGCATGGCACAACCCAAACACACCCTCCTGGCCATACCAGCACGAGCATGGGGGGCTGATGGCCTGGCAGCACAGGGGCCTGTGTCCTGCCCTGCCCAGGAGGAGGGAGAGCCTGCAGAGGGGAAGCAAACGCTTCTATTTTAGCACATGCAGAACTGAAAATGCAACAAACACACTCTCAGGAACTGTGTCACAGCAGCAGGGCCCCCAAAGGGCCTGGGGCAGGACACAAACCCTTGGTGCTTTCAGAGATCCTCCTGCAGAAAAGCCCCTCATAAATTACAGGCTCAGTGAGCCCTGTGCAGCTGTCACAAGGGAGGCTCGGTCTGTGGCCTGGAGCTGGAGCTCTTCCTTGGGGCTGCAGAGGGTACATCTTGCAGAAGGCAAGTGCCACAGTTTCAGTTTAAAACCCACAGACATGAGCTCAAACAAGGCCCAAAAAAGAGCCATCCAGCCCTTGTGTTTGGGTCCCAAAACCTCACGTCCTGCAAGGTGATGGCAGCAGCTCCTTCTCAGTTAAGGCATCCAAGGCAACTGGGCTCCAGCCTGGGATTGCAAAGCAAAGGGCCACCAAATCTGCCAGAGCCTCTAAGGCTCCATTTGACTGCAATTTTCCTCCTCTTCAAATGGAAAAAAACCCAAAACTGAACTCCAAATGATCTCTGGCCCCAACTCCCAAGCTGCTGGACCCTGCATACCCTCTGGGCAGGAACATGACACAAAATCACATTCTCCATGCAGATGATCAGCAATCCCAGCTGAGGATCTCCAGCTCTGTGCAGAGAGGCCACATGCAGCTCTTGTGTCTCCTGCTCCAGGTCAGGCCTTTTTAAAACTCATGCCAGCTTTTTGCTCACAACCTCCTAAACTGTCAGCTTGCTTCTGGACCTCAGGCACACAAATGATGGCTCCCATGAGAGGGATGGCACGAGCACACCTCTGCTCCAAGCAGGTGCTCCCTGGCCTGGCCACCACCCTGCCCCACTCCCAGCGTGTGCTGTGTCCCCAGCTCAGCCCCACAAGCCACTTTCAAGGCAAAGCCTGCAACCCAGACTGCACCAGGAGACACAGAATCATTTCCACCAGTGCCTCCCAGCCCTGTCAGCCCCAGCATCTGCTGCACAGATGCACTTGGCCTGCCAGGAGACCGCAGGGAGATGCATGAGGGACAAAGGCAAATCATACTCAGCAAACACTCGTCAGAAGATCCTAGGAATCACCAGCTGTGCACCCAGCCCTGCCAGGCAGCCCTGCCCAGCACTCCAAGCCTGAAATCGGCCAGAGCCCAACCCAGGGCTCTGCAAACACCTCCTGGGACTGAGAGCCAGCGCTGTGGAGCTGGATAGGTGTGGGTTGCTGTCCCGGAGGGCATGGAAACCACACTCAGGGCACCCGCTGCCCAAACAGCCTTGGCTGGTCACACTGGCTGACCACCAGCTGCAGGGGCTGCAGAGGATGGGGGGCTGGATGCTGTTCCAGAGGCCCAGCACAGATGGGGTGCCCCCAGCAGCAGCCAGGAGCGAGCCCCGAGGCTGGAAAAGGAGACTCCAGGTCCTGGAACCAGATGGGTCCCAGAGCCAGGCACCACAACGCTCTCGAGGCTCCGCTTCCGATGCCGCTGCTGTGGCAGGAAAGGCAGCAGTGGTTGGGCCAAGAGGAAACGCTCCTCGGCCATCACCTGGCCTCCTGCCAGCTCTCTGCAGGGGTGAGCACGGGCTTCTACAAATTGCAAGCCGGGCAAGAAGAGCCCGACTTGAAATTTGGAGCCACAACCATGAATTACTGACAGCACGCCGAGGAGTCCCACAAACCACAGCAGGAGCAGCCCAGAGGGCACCACAGTGCGAAGGCCGGGTGCTTTTAACACTGGGTGTCCTTTCTAACAAGGGTGTCCTTCCCTGAGCTGCCAGGTGGGAAGGGGTCACCTCCAGGCACCGACGTCCCCGCACCCCCCGCCCATCCCGGGGCTCACCGGGAAGGCGATCTGGCACAGCTTCGCCACCCACTCCTCGCTCTGCTGCTTCTCGGCCGCGAAGAGGAAGCTGCGATCGCGGGTCTCCAGGCGGAATGTGGCGGTGCCGGCTCGGGGGCCGCCCTCGCCCACCGGGGCCACGCTGGTGCAGTCGCTGAGCCGCACCACGGTGCGGGCGAGCCGCCGGGTGCCCGCTCGCCCGGCCGCCGACGGCTCCTTGCAGTCGAACACCTCGAGCCGGGCCACGCCGTGCTGGCTGGCGGGGTAGAGCGCGGACCAGCCGCGCTTCCAGCGCTGCAGGAACCGGGGTCACACCGCGCCGGGACCGCTTCCCACCCGGGCCGGCCGCTCACCGGGAGCGGGCCCCGGGGACGCCTCCGCTCCGGCAGGCAGCCGGCCCGAGGGCAGGGAGGAAGGGAAGAAGGAAGGAGGGAAGGAGGAAGGGAGAGGGAGGAAAGGATCCCCGGACCCACCTTGGCGCCGAATTTGTGGCTGTGCTGCACCAGCAGCGGCCCCTCCATGGCCGGCGGCTCCCTCCCCGCGCGCTTCCGTCCGCGCCGCTGGGGCGGGGACCGGGAGCGAACCG
>VWYI01032120.1:26958-40072 GCA_013399455.1 Anthoscopus minutus
CGCACCGTCCATCCCCTCCCGCCAGCACTCCATCCCCCAGCAAACATTCCTCTGCTCATCCTTCCATCCCCCTGAGCTTCTGCCATCCCCTGCCGCAAACACTTCATCCCTCCCCGCGCCCCCTTCATCCCCCCGCGCACCTTCCATCCCCCCCGCGCATCCTCCGCCTCTGCGCGCCCTCCATCCCCCCGCGCACTCCTCCGTCCCTCCGAGCATCTCTCCACGCATTCCTCCGGCCCCTCCGCGCATCATTCCGTCCCCCCGCGCCGGCAGGGCCGCTCCTGCGCGGGGATGGCGGAGCGGCCGCGCTTCCTCTGCGGCGTGGTGGAAGGTAGGTCCCTCCGGGGCCGCGGCTGGGGCCGGTGCCCGACCCGCCCGGGCATTGCAGGGATTGTTCCGATCTCCCCGAAGTGAACCGGGGTCGGGAAGGGCCCCAGGCTGTGGAGGAGGTGGGAGTGGGGCCCTTGCACAGCGTCCCATCTCTGCCTGGGGTCTGGACCAGCGCCTCTGGGATGATCCCAGCTCTTCCCGGAGCACCTGCAGCCGCCTCAGCAGAGCTGAAAACCCCAGAGGGGCACAGGGACCCTCTGCTCAGTCCCCAGAGCTCTACACGGGGTTCCCAAGGGAGCAGCTTCCCTGTGTGTGCCCCCTGCCCACCCTGCCCATGGGGCAGCAGGGCAGGACCTGCGCCTACAGCCAGCCTGGGAGAGCTCTGTGCTTCTCCCTCCCCACATCCCCAACTCCCTCTGGAGCTGAGCCACGCCTGGCACCCACCAGGCAAAATCACCTGCCCTTCTCCTGGCAGCACCCCTCTGAGGGACACTGCCCACTGCCCCACCTGAGAGAAAGCAGGAGCACCATGCAAATAAATGTAAAATAAACAGGAAATGCAGGGGTGGAGAAGCTGGTATGAGTCAGACAAGAATCACTAATATAGTAGAGCTGACCTGGGAAAGAGGACAGGGATAATGCTGGCAAATCCATTCCAGGAGAACACTGCTGGCAGGGCGTGTTCAGGACTGAGTGGCCTCCTTGCCAGCCCACGTCAGTTCACAGCAACACGTGCTGTGAAAGTGTCACTTGCAGGTGCCATACAGAGACTCTGGGGACCTCGCTGGGATCTCAAAATAACAAATTATTTACCAGAGAAATAGCTTTTTTGGGGGGGAGAAATGTTTGCTGGGATTCTCAAGTGGCCACAAATTCGGCCCCGTGCGCAGTGGGGGATGGATAGCAAAGTGACCATACATTATTTCAAAGCATATGGAATAACCATGTAGGTGTTCAGGCAGGTAGAAAATCTGTCTGCAGAGAGAAGACAGATGGAAAGTGGGTGTTGCTGTGGTGCAACCCCCCTCACCATTGCCCAGGACTGGTGCTGGGAGCTGCAGGGTGGGAAATGGGTCCCTGCCAAAGGGAGCCGAGGGAATGAGGGCAGATGAGCTCTGGGACACTTTGGGAAATGCAGGTGCTTCCCTGGGTGACAATGGCTTCATGGCAGACATGGAGAGCTGCTCCTTTCTCCCAGCTTCATGGAATCAGTGCAGGCTGCCCCTGTGCACTGCCCAGTTTTGGGAATGCTGTCACTTCCCAAGTACCTGCTCCCCTTGGCCCTGGCTGCTGGAAGGAGCAGAGATTGACTCCAAAGTTGCCCATGATGCAGAGAGAAAGCAGGAAAATGCCTTGATGGCAAATTGCCATCACTGTCCAAGACATAATGGATTTTCTGCAAGACTTCCCATTGCAGCTGCAGATCTTGCAGAGAATTTAAGTGGCTGAAGATTCTTCTCCCACTGAATCTCAGGTCTGTGCTGGAACACTGACAGGTTCCCTTTAACCTGCACTTTGAGGAGCTGTCCAATCTGCATCTCTCCAAACCCATTTATCAGCCTGGCCCCGGGGGAAGGGGTTTGTGTTCCTCTGGATGTCCTTTCTCCCTGGCTTTGAAGATAGCTCTGCACCTCCCAGATCTTCCTACATTCAGAAATAGGAAGGGCCCTTCCTTGGTAGTGATCCCTACAGCAGAATGGGCTCTGCATGTCTGGAAGTGCGCCTCTGAATCCAGGGATAACCCAGGGAGAAACTTCTAAGGCACTTTTCCAACAGCTGCATTTTGCCTTTTGTTTCCTCCCTTTTACAGGTTTCTATGGGAGACCATGGTCAATGGATCAGAGGAAACTTCTCTTTCAATGGCAAGTACCCTGAATTTTCCTCGGCCAAGAGGCCTCATGCTTCTCGTAGGGCTGCTCCTGCAGTGTCCCCCTGTCCCAGCGCTCTCACGGATCCGCGCTGGGCCGGGCGGTGCTGCGGGATGGACGGATGGACAGAAGGACGGACAGGCCGGCAGGTGGTGCTGGGGCTCCGCACATCCCGGTGCAGCCCCGTGTGGTGCTGCCAGCAGCAAGCAAGGACACCGGGCAGGCAATTCCAGCCAGCCGGGACTCGCTGGAACCGGGCTGAACCCTGTGGGACCGGAGAGCATCACTCCACCCTGAGCACAGGGGGCTGCTGTGTCCTGAGGCTGCCATCCCTGCCTGGTGTGGGTGGCCCTGCTGTGTCCCTCTGAGTCCCCAATGCATGTCTGTGTGTCACCCTGTGCCCCTGGGACTAAAAGATGTGCTCAGGATCACTGGGATGGGAGTTTTCTGTGCAGCTGCTGCCCACACACGGGCCAGCAGTGGGATGAGCTGCACTGACAGGACCTGCCCCGGAATGGGGCTCTGCAGGGCCTCCCGTGGGCAGTGCAGTGGTGACAATGTGGGCAGTGACAAGTGTAATTAAGGAGCAGAGTGCAGGTAGAGGAAATGGAAGGAAAACAAGCTGTGATGTTTTAAAGTGCCTCAGGAATGAGAAGGTCTAATGGGGGCCTTGTCTGGTGCTGGATTGGGATGTGTTGACATGGTGGCACATGAGGGTGACATATCCATTGGTATTTTTCTTATCTGGAAAGAAACAAAATAAGGGACTTTTATCATGACATACCTGAAGTGCTTTCTACTCTCTTCACCATGGGAAAATGTAAAAGACTGTGTGCTGAGGAGGGTAAATAAAACCAAATGGATTTATCAGATGGCTTCCATACAGAAGTGCCAAAAGAGGGAGGTGTCTGCCCTCCCAGGGGGCACATCCTGCTGGTCTCTGACACAAACCTTAGAGCACTGGCTGAGATTTCTGTCTCTGTGTGGCTGTGCAAAGAGCCCATGTGGAGCCTGAGTGACTCCTTGCTCTCCCTGCACAGGCTGCAACAGCGAGGGCTGAACTGCTACATGTATGCACCCAAGGATGAGCTGAAGCACCGGCTGCTCTGGAGAGAGCCCTACACAGAGCATGAGGCAGGTAGCGGCACTGCTGGGCCCCTTGGGGGGCTGCAGGAATCCCAGGTCCCTAAGGGGAAAGCTTGGGCTGTTTCCCAGCTATTTCCATCCTGCCAGGACCCTGCCCTTTGCATAGGGGTCCTCAGACCTTGCCAAGGGCAAGAAGACTCCCAGACTGTGCCCATCATATGGAATTGCCTAAGGCATCACCCAGCTTTCCATGTGGGTCTCAGGCAATGTGCTTGAATATACCCAGGCCCACAGACCCCTGTCCAAAGTCCTCTGTGTCTTAAGGGAGTGGAAATGGCCTTACTGGAGCCTCTCCCCTTCCAATGACTTCAGCTTCTTCCATTCAGAATCCTGGAGTTCACTCTCCCTCCACCCCTTGTCCTGTTCCATCCCCTGTTGCTCTTCGTCCCTTGTCCTGCTCAATTCTTTTTCTCTCTCCATCTCTTATTCCCCTCCATCCCTGGTCCCCCCCTTGGTCCCCTACCTCCCTTGTCCCCCTCCATCCTTTGTCCTGCTCCATCTCTTGTCCCCCTCCATCCCATCTGAATTCCATTCCTTGTCCCATTCCATCCCTTAGTCCTGCTGCATCCTTTGTCTCCCTCCATCCCTTGTCTCTCCTTGTCCCCCTCCATCCTTTGTCCCTCTCCATCCCTTGTCCCCTCCATCCCTTGTCCCTCCTTGTCCCCTCCATCCCTTGTCCCTTTCCATCCCTTGTCCCTCTCCATCCCTTGTCCCTCTCCATCCCTTGTCCCCTCCATCCCTTGTCCCTCTCCATCCCTTGTCCCTCTCCATCCCTTGTCCCCTCCATCCCTTGTCCTTCCCAGCTCTCACAGACGCCCTGTGCTCTGTCCCCAGCCCGAATGCAGTCTCTCATCGAAGCTGCCCACGAGCAGGGTGTGGAGTTTATTTTTGCCATTTCTGCTGGCCAGGACATGGTGTTTTCCAGCCCTGGGGATCGGCTCCTGCTGCAGCAAAAACTCAGGCAGGTACCGTGGGCTATTCCTTCATCCCACTGCTCCCAGGCAAGGGCCACATGTGTTTATGTGTGCTCCCTGTACCCACCCCACGGGCAGGGCAGAGGCTCTGGGGTGCCCAGTGGCCAATGTGTTGTCCCTGCCATGGTGACAGAGAGCTGAGAGTTACATGGATGCCTAACTGGGGGCAGGAGAAGGACCAGCCAAGCCCCAGAAATTTCTGGGCAGCACTGAGGGCTGGCACAGTCTGGAGCAAAGCCCTGGGTCCCCAGGGAGGGCAAAGAGCTGTGGGCACGGTGGGGTTTCTCCGTGGGCAGCTGCTACTCCCTTGGCACAGCCCAGGCAGGAACTGCCCCATGCTGTGCTGTGCCCAGATGCCCCTCTCCAGCCCCGTGGGGCTCTCTGCTGCCCGGGGATCCCAGCAGCCCCTGTCTGTGCCCACAGGTGGCTGCCATGGGGTGCCGCTCCTTCGCGCTGCTCTTTGACGACATCGACCCTTGCATGTGCCAAGCTGACAGAGACGTCTTCCCCACCCTGGCACAGGCTCAGGCTTGTGTGGCCAACGAGGTGTACCAGGAGCTGGGCCAACCCTCCATCTTCCTCTTCTGCCCTACAGGTACTGCCTGCAGCCCTGCAGCCCCAGTCGCCCAAAATGGGGAGCTCCCTCAGACTGGGGCGGCCTTTGGCTGCACCCAGCCCCTGTCCCTGCTGGGAGCTGAGCGCCCTGGCAGCCCCCACAGGACTCCTCATGCTCCCAGGGGAGCTTTGGACATCTCAGAGACATCCTTGTCCATGACCCCTGCAGCCCCTCTTCTCCTGGTCCCCAGCTCTCAGGGGATGCTCCGTGCTCTCTCCCCAGAATACTGCAGCTCGCTCTGCTCTCCCAGCCCCAGCCAGTCCTGCTACCTGCAGACCATTGGCCAGGAACTGCTCCCAGGGATCGGTGTCATCTGGACGGGTGAGCAGCAGGACCAGCTCTGGCTGTGTGGCCACATGCAGTGTCTGCTAGCCCTGTGGCCACAGGCTGTCCTGGGAGAGGCACCAGCAAGTGACCCCGCTGTGGTGCCTCACTTTGGGGTGTGCAACCTCAGCCAGGCAGGAGCTTGAGCTGGGTGTTTGCTCTCCCAAGTGTGGATGTGGTGACTGGAACCTCATCTGCATGTCATTGTCCCTGCTGTGTGTCTGTGATGGACCCTGTGCCCCACTTGTGTCCCTGTCCCGATGCCCCAGGCCCGAAGGTGGTGTCACAGGAGCTCTCAGCCGTGCTGCTGGAGGAGGTGGAGGCTGTCCTGAGGCGCTGCCCCGTCATCTGGGACAACCTCTACGCCAATGACTACGACTGCAGACGTGTCTTCCTGGGCCCCTACATGGGACGTGCTCCTGGCCTCATGTCCAGGCTCCACGGGCTGCTCCTCAACCCCAACTGTGAGCTCCAGGCCAACTTCATCCCCATCCACACGCTGGGCACCTGGTTTCAGAGCGAGCTGGGCAGCTGTGCCCACCCTGACCCTGCAGGTACCTGGCCCCTGTGCCCAGGCAGCTCCGTGCCTGCCCATTGCTGCCCATCCTTGCCCAGCCCCGCAGCTTTCCTGCAAGGAACCAGGGCTGCCCAGGCTGATGAGCTGCAGTTCCTCAGGAACAGAGGCAGTGGCAGCCCTGGGGGACAACCAAGGTGCTCAGGATGGAAGCTACAGCCCCCAGGAAGCCTTGGAACTGGCACTGCGTGACTGGGTGGCCGAGATAAACCAGCAGGCCTTGGAGCCAGGTAGGCCATGGATTTGCACCTGCAGCATCCCTCAGTCCCTGGAGTGCTGGATCAGCTCTGCTGGGAGCTCGGCAGGTGCGGGGTGAGGGAGGCCCAGCCCTGCCCATCTCTGGGGTCTCTGGGGCTGGTGTGGGCCATGCCTGCCATGGTGGCCAGGTGTTGTGAGTGTCCACCCTGCCGTGCTGCCCTGTGGGTGCTCCAACCATGGCCACATCCTGGAGAGGGTTTCCTTGGCTGGCAGAACTGGAGCCTGGGCCAGCTCTGGAAGAAGAGGTCAGCCAGGGGTGAGCTTGGTGTTTTGCAATGTTTGCCTCTGCAAAGCCACAGCCTCACCAGCCCCGGGGGCCTGAACTGGAGCCCAGCGTGCTGGCAGCTCATCCCCTGCCAGCTCAGGGATGGAGGTCTCCAGCAATGCCCTGCCCCATGGGCAGTATTTCCTCTGCAGGTGCCAAAGGAGCTTCCCTCTTGTTCCTTTCTGTCAGGAGGAAGGACCCCAGGACACCCCAGTGTCAGCCTCAAGGGAGGACCAAGGCTGCAGCCCGGCACAGGAGGAGAACAGGAGGTCACTCCTGACCCTCAGCCCCACAGCTCTGCTCCTGCTGGGGCAGATCAGCACAGCCCTGAGCCCTGCAGAGTGGCACCAGAGGAGAGCTGCAGGGAGGTGACCTCGGAGCCTGAGAAGGACAGTGGGAACAGGACACCCCCTGGCCATCAGCAGAGCCCTACAGGGGCTGGGGACCAGCTCGCCACAGGGAGCAGGGAGAGCTGTGAGCCCTCCTCCGCTCTGCCCACTGTGGCTGGGAGTGCCCAGTCTGTAGGAATCTCAGTGGCCACCAAGACTCTCCCCAGCCCAAGCCCCACCAGGAGCTCCAGCGATGGGGCCAACACCAGTCAGAACATTTCCTTGCCCACCAGTGATGCCAGGACAGGGGATGGCAGCCCTGCCCACTCTCCCAGCAGCACCCAGCCTGAGGCCACCAGCACTGATGTGCCCCAGATACCCCCAGGACCTGGGGATGGTGCCAGCCCTGGTGCCCCAGCCCCACTGACTGATGAGGTCAGTGCTAGCCCTGGTCCCATGGCACCGGTGACCCCAGGGGATGCTGGATCTGGCCCCATGGCACCACTGACCCCTAAGGAGGCCAAAACCAGCCCCACAGCACAGGTGACCCCAGAGGAGCCCAGGATCAGCCCCATGGCATCGGAGACTCCAGAGGAGGCTGGGTCTGGACCCATGACCCCCAAAGATGCCAGGACCAGCCCCACAGCACAGATCACCCCAGAGGAGGCCAGGACCATCCTCGTGGCACCAGTGACCCCAGGGGAGGCTGGGTCTGGCCTTATCACCCCCAAGGAGGCCAGGACCAGCCCCACATCACAGGTGACCCCAGAGGAGGCCAGGACCATCCTCATGCCACCGATGACCCCAGGGGAGGCTGGGTCTGGCCCTATGGCATTGACGACCCCAAAAGAGGCCAGATCCAACCCCACAGCACCACTGACCCCAGAGGAGGCCGTGTCCAGCCCTACAGCACCACTGACCCTGGAGGAGGTGCGGATGCTGGTGGAGCTCTTCTACCTGCCCTACCACCATGGGGCTCTGGCACAGGAGCTCCTGGAGCACTTTCGGTGGCTGCGCTCCAACAGCCTCAGCGTGGGGGTCCCGCCCACGGCGCCTGATGCCTGCGGGGTAAGACTGGTGCTGGTACAGCTGCAGGAAGGTGTCAGCTGTGGCTCGCGTGTCCCCCAGGTGGCTGACACCCGGTGTGTGTCCCCAGGGCACGCAGTGGCGGGGCCGGGCTCAGTCGTTCCAGCTGCTCTGTGCGCGGACGTGCCGCCTGCACAGCCGCTTCGTCAGCACCGCCGGCCGGGCGCTGCTCTACGACCTGCACCCCTACCTCTGGGACATCCGCAACATGCTGCTGGCCGCCAGTGCCTTCGTCCTCTGGCTGGGTACGTGGCTGATGCCAGCCCTGGCAGCCCCTGGCAGCCCCCATCGCACCCATGCAAACCCAGCCGTGTTGCAGCGCCAGGACCCTGCAGCACTTGATGGGGGATCTCTGGGGATCCACTGCTTCCCCACGAAGGAGGTGAAGGTGTCTGGGACTGGTCCAGCTTGAAGTGCCAGGGCCCCTGCTGGGAGTTCACCTCCCCTTGACAGTTTTTCTGCTGCTGACCCGTGTCCTGCGCTCACCACCTCGCCTCCTTTGCAGATGGTCACCTCCTCTGCGACCCTGACCCCAAGGGCACCTGGGGCAGCTGTTTTGGCTGTAAGTATGGGCACTGCCCTAGCTCACCCACCTGGGTGGGGGGGTCTGGCTGCTGCTCCCCATCCCCTCCAGCCCCACAGCAGCAGCCAGCACTCGCTGTCAGGCTGCCCTTCCCCACACTGTGCCTGCCAGCTGGAGCAGGAATGGCTTTGGGAATGACACACTGGGGCAGGATGGGTCTGGGGACAGGGCAGTCATCGCAGCAGGTCTTCACCATATCTCATAGCCATTTCTAAGATATGGTTCCTCAGCCCATCTTTTATCTCAAAGACCCCTTAGCCTGTGTGGGAAAAGGGTTCTGGAAGCAGTAAAGCCCTAGGTGACAGGTGGGGCTGTTTTCTGAATGCCTGTGCATCATTTTGCACAGTTTTCTTCTGGTTTAGGGCTCCCTGGTTGCACTGTGGGCCTTCTTGTGACCTCTTAGAAACCAAGAACTGTCAGCAGGTGATGACCTGAGCAGGGCTCCAAGTGCAGTGTGAGAGGGAGCCGTGTGCCTCGAGCCCCTTCCTTAGGGAAGCAGCGTGCAGGGCACATCCTCACCACCCTGAGCTCCACAGCTGGGGAACAGGTCCTTGGAGCTGTGACAGCAGGGATCTGCGTGGCAGAGGCTGATCTCCCCCTGCTGAGCAGCCTTTTGTTCACCTCATGTGTGTCTGTGTCCTGCTGCTTCCAGGGTGCCAGAGTATCACTGCCCCCATCCTGCTGGCGAGGGACGCCGAGCCCTGGGCACGTCGAGGGGGCCTCTTTGGAGAGCTGCAGGTGAGAGTGTGAACCATTGGGAAGCCAGCACCCCAACCCTGCTGTTGAGCTGCTGCAAACTTGGGAAGGCAGAGCTTCCCCAGGCCTCTGCACCTCCCCTGTGGCTCCTGGGGTTTCAGGAGTCTCAGAGCCTGCTGCCTCCAGGACAAGGTTTGGAGCTAGGATGGACTGATGGACTGTATCTCTTCCAGGCACTGCTGCCTGTGGGGAACAGCTGTGACCTCTTCTACCATCCACCCCCACTCTTCCCGTCCAGCCAGCTGTACCTGCTGCGCCCGCTGCTGCCCCTGGACAAGGTGGGAGCTGTGGCATGGAGGGGTGTCCTGCCAGAGCCTTTGCATGGCTTGTGCCGCCCATAAAACGATGAGTTATGGGTTCATCTGCTGCTGACCCCAGGCTGAGCTCTCAGTGTGGGGTCCATGGGTCCAGCTCTGCTCAGAGCCAGCTGGCCTGGGACAGCTCTTAGGGTTGTGGTCAGCAGGGAGAGTGAGAATGTGCTGTGGCCTCAGCCAAGCCACCTCTCTGTGACAGGGGTCTGGGCAGAGCAGGAGAGGGAGCCCCTCGGCCATGGATAAAGCAGCACCAGGACAGGGTTGCCAGCTGGTGGATGAGCAACCCCAGTGCTGATCTCCAGCACTGGCTGTGAGCAGATGTCAGGAAAAATCCAGAATAGGACAGGTCTGGATGACAAACCTTCTGCAGCCTTCACCAGTCTGCAGCTCTGGGCACTGCCAGAGCCTGTGGGGATCCATCTCCAAACCCCTTCTTCAAACACTCATCCAGTTTATGGGGTGATTCCCTGCCGGAGAGCAGCTGTAAACTGCTTGGTGCCAGCCCCTGCTCTGACACAGAGGGGAAAGGGAGAATCTGGAAGTGAGGGAACACACAAGTTAAAGTGCTGTCAAACCTAGCAGATCCCCAGGTTCTCCATGTACCTGCAGCGAGCACTCCTCTCCCTCACCCTGCTCCTCTCCAGCTCAAGGAAAGACCAGCACCACAAATCCAGCCACCACAGACATGAGTGCAGCTCATCTGCTCAGGCTGAACCTTGACAACAACAACAATGTCTGTGTCCAGTGAAGCTCTGAGAGGAAAAGCCAGCTGAGCCCATCAGCCCGTTGCAGGAACAGGCACAGCAGGGCATGGTCCTGCCCCTGTTGTTGGGGGATCAGGGCAGCCTCCCCTTTCAGGAGCAAGGTTTTATCAGAATGTTTGCAGCAGCAAACTCAACTGTGACCAAGACAGGACATTTGAGGATGTCCTGCTGTGCTCAGGCTCTCTGGAGACCTGAGTTTCAGTGTTGTTTTTGGTGCCGTCCTGGCTGCTCTGAGCGTGCTCCGGCCTGGGGCTGTCTCTGCAGCAGCTGCTCTCGGGATGCCTGACTGGAATGGCAATTTCTGGTTTGAAGGCTGGCTGTGCTATGGCAATGAGCCCGAGGCCAGCAGAAGGTGGTGGCTGGCATTGTGGCACAGCAGGCACGGCTAGAGCCGACATGGATCCGGGTCTTCCAGGGAGAGCTTTACCGCATGTGCCGGGAGAGTTTGGACTGTGATCCCAAAGTGGCAGAGATCCTTGTGGCTCACCCAGATCTCCTCGGTGACAGGTGAGATGTGGCACCTCTGTGGCTCCCTCTGGCCAGGCTGTGCTGAGCCTGGACGTGTGATGCAGGGCTGGGGAGTGAGGCAATGGCCTCTCTTGGCGTCCCTATGGGGACCAGCGCTGCCCCATGGCTGGCAGTGGCCTCACTGGGAGGGTCAGGGAGGGCCACCCCCATGCTGGTGTCCAGCAGGGTCATGGCAGCCACTATTGTGGATGCCCAGCCTGGATGCTGGAGGCTGCAATGGCTCCCCTTGGCCAAGAATTTCTACGGGGGTGTCTCAAAGGGGTGGTCAGTGGGTGCTGGGTGCTCTCCAGCTGGGGCATGAAGGTGGAAGCTGCTCTGAGGTTCCCCAGGGGTTCCAGGCTCAGCTGAGCCGTGCTCCCACTCTGCCTGGCAGGCTCCTGGGCAGCTTCCTCAGCCTGAGCCCCGAGTACACCTTTGTGCTGGAGGATGAGGGTGGCCCGTGTGGCTACGCAGCCGGAGCGCTCCACGCCGAAGGCTTCCTGCAGCAGCGGGACAGCAGCTGGCTGCCAGCCATACGGCACAAGTACCCCCCAGACCTGGGCACGGGGGGCTCAGCTCTGGGACAGGTGAGGGAACACCTGGAGCAGAGGGGAGTGGAGATGGGAGAGGTGCAGAGGGTTCCCTCACTGGTGCTTGTCTCCCGCAGGATGCCCTGGAGGAAGCAGTGCTCTTCTTCCACGCAGAGCCACTGGCAGTACCCCAGCCTGTGCTGAGGCGCTTCCCCTCCCTGGTACAGCTGGGCACAGCCCCTCGTGTGCTGGACGTGGGGGCCAGTCGCAGCCTGGCCCTCTGCCTGCTGAGTGCACTCAGGGCCAATGGTGAGCATGACCTCTGAGTGCTGGCCCCTCATCCAGCACAATCCCATCCCAGTCCTTCAACCCCATCCTAACTGCTCCCTCACCCACCCGAGCTGGCAGCTGTCCCCTCTCCAGTGCTCCCAGGCACTGTCCCCTCCCCTTGCACTGCAGGACATGTGGACCTGTGTCTCAGGGCATCACTCTGTGACAAAGGGGCAGGCAAGAGACCCATCCCCTTATGGAGGGAGTCCCTGTCACTGCACCCCCAGCCCCAGCACTGGGCTCTCAGTGCCCTGACCTCTCACCTCCCTTCCAGGGTCTCGGGGAGTGTTCTGCCAGGTCAGTGATGCCGACCGGCAGCAGCTGAGCTTCTACAGCAAGCTGGGCTTTGTCGCCCTGCCGGTGGCCTGGGGAAGCTCTCCCGGCGCTCAGCTCCTGGGACGTCTCCTCTGACGGGGCACAGGAGTGGCCCAGGACAGGCTGGTTCCCCAGGCCAGGCTGGACCCCCCCATCCCACACATCATCAGCCTGAGCAAGCAGGAGCTGAGGGGCACCTCAAGCAGGCCAGGTACCCATGAGAGGGGACATGGGGGCGAGCAGGATGGCACTGGGATCTGTGAGGGTAGCAGAGAGCTATTTCTGCAGCTCACGGGATTTGGCCACCTCTGTGCCACCCCAACTGTTCCTGTTTGCTGGGCACTCTCCACCTTTGCTGGGCACCCTGAGGCTTGAAGGAGGCCATGAGCAGTGTTGGGGGTTTGTGGTCCTGGAGCACAGCACGGTGCCTTAGTGCTACGGGAGCGTCCCTGTTGTGCAGGCTGGGCTGTCCAGCTCTCTCCATCCCCTGTGAGGCCTGAGACTGGGCAGCCAGTGCTGGGGCTGGGTCTCGGCACTGAGGACCTGCTTGTCTGTATGGAGTGATCTGGTATGGGATGCGGTGAGGCAGCCTCTATTTTTGTGCCTGGGGCCTGAGGAAAGCGCTGTCCTTGGCAATAAAGCATTTGCTGGGCTCTCACCTTGGCTCCTTTCTTGGGGGAAAGTGTTGGGGTGCCAGCATATCCCTCTCACATCCTCACGCACCCTCATGCATCCTGCAATCGCTCTTGCTGCAGTCAATCTTGCGTCTTCACACAAAAAAAAGCAGCTCCCCACACATCCCAGCTGCTCCCCAGCTTCACCCTGCTCTGCAATCCGGGAAGGTGCTCCAGCTGCTGGCAGTGTGAGCTCACGGCCCTAGCCCTAAAGGACTTTCCTGCGAGATGGGGCCCCTGGATTTGGGGAGATCTGAGGGCCGCAGCCTGCCCAGGACAGGCAGGATGACCGAGTGGGGGGATCTGTCCAGCCACCCCACTGCAGCCTCTGGCAAAGTGCAGCCAGGGGCAAACCATTCCCGGCTGTTTCCCTCTCTTGCCCTTCGGGGCTGGCTGCTCCGGCCCCGGGGTGAGGAAAGGGCTGAGTGGGATGGGGATGGCCAAAACCCCGGCAGTGGGGGCTCGGCTGGCAGCTCCCGCGGCTCTGGCCCGGGGAAGCCGGGGCCGGCCCTGGAGCCGAGCCCAGCCGGGGCGGGGGCTGGAGCCGGTCCCACGCCGGGGCAGCGGGCGG
>VWYI01032120.1:40520-63282 GCA_013399455.1 Anthoscopus minutus
GATGCGAGTTTCAAAGGTCGGTGGAGAGTCAGGATTTCCATAAAGACCGGACTTGCTCATGGGAGAGAGAGGATGGATGGAGGGATGGGGGGCGGGAGGGCTGGCGGCGCTGGAAGCGATGATTCTTCGCGGCTGGATTTTCGCCTTCCCAGCTGCTCTCCGAGGAGCCGGCAGCTGAGCCGGTCCCGTCTCCAGCAGCGCCAGGAAAGCTGGCTCCCTGCTCCAGGGTGCTTGGGACACCAGCCCCACCAGCAGCCCCAGAGCCCCCAGCCCCGCTGCCCGCCCCCCAGCCCGCGGGGATGGCTGATGTTTGCGCATTCCTCCGAGGTCTTTCCCTCCTGCCGGCAGCTGGTTCCTCCCAGGGCTGCCTCTCCCGAGTCCGGGGTAGCTCAGAGCGGAGCAGGCAGAGCTGAGGACCCTGCTGAGTCCTGGGGAGGCTGGGTGGGGGTAGGAGCTGCAAGGAGCTGTGCTGTGACCTGCCCTGGATTAGGGGGTGACAGCAGGACATAGGGACATCAGGTAGCCCAAAGGGATGGAATTGTCAGGGGAAGGGAAATACAGCCCCAGCCCCACACAGTGTTTTGTCCCTGCTGACATCCCGAGATCCGGGGTGTCCGTTCTGCCCCAGGGTCCCTGTCCTTGCTGGAGATGGGGGCACACAGTGGGTGGCAGGGACAGGCACCCTCCCTCCGGGCAGTGAGGGCCAGTGAGCTCCCAGCCACAGGAGGTTGTAGTTTTAGGAGTGACACCAATCCTGCCAGGGAATCCAGATCCCTGTCATGACCCTGAGCTGCTTCCCGGTGCTTTTGGGACCAGTTTGTGGAACCCTGTTCCCTTCTAGACCTTGGTGGTGCTTACCCCAGAGCTCTGGGACCCATGTCAGGTCCCCTCCTCAGCAGGGTGGGGGTGTTGGGGCTCCCCTGCTTGGTGCACATGCGCTCCCGGCATTCCAGGGCTGCCGGGAAGCGGGAAAAGCAGAGCAGGCCCATCCAGGCGGCTGGATTGCGAAAGGGCCAGCGCTGGGCTCTGTGTGATGAGGCCCTGGGGAGGGATGGAGCCCTGAAGCCATGGGATTCACCAGACCTTCTCCTGCCCCGACTGCTGGGGATGTGACCCCATGCTCTCAGGGATGTCCTGGCACGGGACATCAACAGAGAGTGACTGTGTCACCCCTTAACCTTCTCAAGGAAGGATAAACACAGCGAGCTTCCTCTCCCTTGTGCTGGCGGGTTTCCCAGGTCCTCAGTCTCTTGTGCTGCTCATCTCTGAGCCCTCCCAGTTGTCAGTGCCTGGGATGCTCCATGTCCCCCTGTGGGTGCATCCAAGGCTGCTGCTGAGCAAGAATGTCCCTGAGGACCCTCCGTGGCCTGGCCCTTCCCTGCTGCTGTGCCTTGGGATGTCATCCCTGTGCTGCAGGGATGCCCTGTGCTGATCAAATACATGGATTTACCCAAGGACCTTCCTCACCAGGAGCTGCCCCTTCCCGAGGTCTGTTGGCTGCTCACCGGGGTTTTGGTGGGACAGACTGATGTCCTGCTGTATGGCCAGTGAGTGCTGAAGGACACACATGATTTGAACAGTCCTGGGACCAAGGCACCCCCACCAGCACAGCTGGCCCCTCTGGAAGGGGCAGCCCCTGTGCGAGATGCAGAGCAATGATGGGGACAGTGCCTGGCCATAAGGGCTGTAGGCCCTGTCAGGGTGACTCTGTCCTCTGATCTGTCACCCACTGGGACAAGCAGAGCCAGTGGCCCGGCATGGGAGCAGTTTGAGCAGTGCCCTGGCTCCTGCTGCCATGTGGGGCTGTCCCCTGCCCTGAAGGGTCCTCTCACCCATGCCAACCTCAGCAACACAGGGCTGAGGCCTGGAGGGAGGGAGCCCCAGGATTTTGACTCCTCAGTACTCCCAAGAGTGGGCTGGAATGTGGCTTAGGGCCTCGTGCACACCCAGCTGGGACATTCCTGAGGTTTCCTGGGCAGTGGCAAGAACCTGGGCTGCTTCCTGGCTCCCACGCCCAGCGCTCGCTCCAGCCAACCCATCCTCCAGAGCCCTTTACCCTTACAGTGGAGCTCTGCTGAGCATCTGTGCCCAGGGCAGCATATCCAGAGTGGCACAAGCCCTGGTCCATGAGGAGACTGTCCCTGGCTGGAGATGACAGCAGGATAGTTGGGATGCTGGGGTGGGTTCCCCATCCAGAGCAGCAGGCAGGGCTGGAGCAAAGCCTGCGAGCAGAACGAGCAGCAGGAGAGGAGCAAACGCACGGCTTGTGCCTCAGAGAACGGAAAAAGTGATGTGGACAATGAGAGCCCTGTTAGCCTGACTGCCTGGGACATGGGCAGGGGCATGTTCGGAGAGGGAGGTGGTACAGGAACAGGGAAGGAGCCGTGCTGAGCTGCAGGGAGCTCACATGGCAGCTATCCTGGGCTGGGCATGGAAAAGGCTTTGGCCACGCAGAGCTCAGCTGGGAATGTCACTGGGAAACTCTGAGTTGAGTGGCAGAGCTGAGGTGCCAGGGCAGAGGAAGCACAGTGGGGATGAGAGATGCTGAGCAGAGCTGAAGGAGGACACAGGAACAGGGGTTACAGACCCTGGAGGTCACGCTGCTGAGGCTCGGAGAGGAATCAGTGATTTGCTGCACAAAGCCCAAGCACTTTTCAGCTGCTGTGTTCTGGTCTCTGGTCCTCTGTGTTTTGTTTCTCAGTGCACAGATCTAAATGTTCCTTGTAGCCAAGGATGTAGGCTGCACAGTGGTGATTTACCAGGCTGTCCCTGTTCCCATCTGTTTCCCCCAATTTCTATCTCTGCATCCTGTACCAGGAAGGTACTTTTTTCCCCTCCTTCTGGCATAGTTTTGCTTTCAAAAGCATGTGATGCTCACCAGAAATCCCATGGAGTGGTGACTTCCCCATGTAACCACATTTTAGTTCCAGCAGGTGACCAGTTCTAATCCACTTAGCAGAAGGTGCACTGATTTTGTTGAGTGCTAATTATTCATTAAAAGGTGGTGCAAGATGAATCGAATGCCTTCCAGTCTCAGCCTGTTATATCAACACAGTTACTCCAATTAACAGGACCTATGATCTCACAAAAGGCCATTCCCACTTCCTGACACGGGCTATTTCTGCCAGACCGTGGAGATTGGCATTAATTGTGCTGCTGTCCTTTAGGGTTGTACTGACCCCATTGCAAAACTGCCCCGTTCCACAGCAGAGCATCCTGGTCGCTCAGGAGTGCTGGGGAAGCTCCAATCCTTGTGCACTCCAGCTTTCCTTAAAGAAAGGATGTGTTACAGTTAGCACTTTTGTGTATCAGGACAGCTCTGAGGGTTTACAGCCCTTCCTCTGGGCGGGGCAATGTCCCCTCAGTGACCCAGGGGTGGAATGAGAAGTTTTGTTACTGCTGTGAGAGGGCAAACTCATCCCTTTGCTGCTTCCCAGGCGGTGTGGAGATGAGGATGGAGAATTCCCATTCCAAGCCCAGAGATCCCCTTTCCAAAGCCACTGGCAGGGCTGGGGTGGCCCTTTGCAGCCGCCCTCCCTTCCTGCTGGCTGGGTAAAAGGTTCAGCAGAGCGTTTCCCCTCTGTCTGCCCACAAACACGCATCCTGCTGAGCTCTGCTGTTCTCACAGTGCCAGAGAAGGCAGCTGAGTGAGGCACCAGGAGCCCAGAGCTGGCTCCCACCAACCCCAGGGCTCTCAGCTGCCTGGGCCATGTCCCCACCAGCTCTGTGGTGTCCCCTGTGCCCCAGCTGCAATAGAAGAAAAAGCCAGACCCACGCTGATGTGGTTGCCCCAAGGGAGGTGATGTGCTTCATAGAATTCTAGGGTTGGAAAAGACCTCCAGGGCCATCGAGTCCAACCTGTGACCAATCCCCACCTTGTCAGCCAGACCAGAGTACTGAGTGCCACATTCAGGCATTCCCCTCACCATGTCTGCTGTAGAGTTGGACCAGCAGTGCTGGTCCTTGTTCTTCACTCTCTCTCCTTGAGCATTTCTGCAGGCACCAGGTTCATCCTGAGGCTCTCACTGCTCCTGGTGGCACCTCCAATGGGACATGTGCCCAAAGGGGCAGGCAGGCAGCAGGGCTGGGCCCTGTGGAGGCTTGTGTTGGTGTTATGGGAGTGGAAAAGGGGCTGGCACTGGGCACCCTCTTGCTTCATCCTTGCCTCAGCCCAGGAGGTGTTCTCAAGAGGCTGGTGTGTGGACCAGGTTCTCATCATCTGGAAAAGTGAACCAAGCAGGAATGGAGCTGATTCCTCTGCGAAAACCCTGCCCTAGAGGCTGGTAGGGAGGTGGAACAGCTGTGCCTGCCCCCAGCTCTGTGTGGGGTTTGAATTTGTTTCCCTTTTCTCTGTGACACTGCAGCTAAATATGGGAATTTTAAATCACCCCAGGAAAGCCAAAATGTTTTCTTTTTAACGTTTTCTAGTGGCAAGCACGGTCTGTGTGAGTGCAACGGGAAGGAACTGTGCTCGGGAGGGACTTGGAGCAGAGACATCCTGCTGGGGGGCTGCTGTTTTGGGGGAATGCTTTCCCACCATGGAAGGGACTGGCAGGGATGGTGGCACGAGGCTGCAGTGGACAGGGAGGTGGGCAGGTGGCCGTGCTGGTGGTCGTGGATGAGCATCAGTCGGAGTTTGTCAACGCCACCCGTGCAGAAATGCTGCTCCTGAGCTACAGGATCCATGGGAATAGTGCACTGGGAAGGGAGGGCAGCTCACAGAGAAGGGTTTTCACTATTGTTTGCCGTGGGACTGGTGCAGGAATACCACATCTCCCTCAGGTATTCAGGGAGCCACAAATATCGTCGGAGGAATGGAGGAACGCGGCACAGAGGAATGTGAATTCTCCGGCTGCCTCGCTCGTCAGGAGCATGGGCTGGAATCCCCTCAGCCAGCAGCCATTCCCTGCTCCTGCTGGATCGAGCTCCTGGCCAGTCCAGCTGGGCTTTCCCTGTGCTCTGAGCCTGTTCCAGCTCCCTCAACTCTGGCAGCTTGTCCCCTCTTTCCACTCACCTCTCGGGGGGTGCCCACACCCCTGTGCCCATCTGCCCTCACTGCCCTTCAGGTGTGACTGCACAGCGCCGTGGGGGCTCAGCAGGGGCTGCTGGCAGAGGGGAACAGGGGACAGGGGCACTGGGCAGATCCCTGACAGCCCCAGAGGCACAGAGTTGGTGCAGGGGCTCTATGCTGAGCACTCTGTTTGTCTGGGGGAGTGAATGGTGGTGCTGGTGTTCAATTGTGACCCAGTTTTTCCTGTCTGCCCCTGCAGGGCCACACTGCCATGGGAGGCTGCGGCACATGGGCATGGCCGGAGCTGCTGGTGCTGCTGGGCAGCTCCTGGCTGTGGGTGGGCAGTGCCCAGCCCACCCCTCCGGGCCCCACAAATGCCCCCGGGCCCCAGCTGAGGTTCCGCCTGGCCGGTTACCCCCGCAAGCACAACGAGGGCCGCGTCGAGGTCTTCTACAACGACGAGTGGGGAACCATCTGCGACGACGACTTCACGCTGGGCAACGCGCACGTGCTGTGCCGGCACCTGGGCTTCGTGGCCGCCACCGGCTGGGCCCACAGCGCCAAGTACGGCAAAGGAGTCGGTAAGAGAGGGGTGGTGGGCACAGAGTCCCCCTGGCACAGCCCTCACGCTGCCTGGGGTGGGGTGGGTGCCCCGAGAGGTCTGCAAGGGGCAGGTTCTGTGTTTGCAGAGCACCTGGCAGGGATTGTGTGCTCGTGTGTGTGCACATGTGGGAGCTTTCTGTGTGTCGGAGCAGCCCCTTGAGGAGGTGGAGACTCTTCATCTGCAGCCAGAACTTTTGGCATTTCACTGACCTCAGCTTTGTGCTGCAGGTCCTGCTGTAACCTGCATGGTTAACCCTGGCCATGCTCTGTGGGCACCTTCCCTGTTCCCTGGGGATGCTTGGCTCCCACTCACCCCCAGGCTGTGTCTGGCAGGGCGGATCTGGCTGGACAATGTGAATTGTGCTGGAAGCGAGAAGGGCATCGGGGACTGCAAACACCGGGGCTGGGGGAACAGCGACTGCAGCCATGAGGAAGATGCAGGTGTTGTCTGCAAGGATGAACGCATTCCAGGCTTCAAGGACTCCAACGTCATCGAGGTGAGGAAGCTGCTGGCCAGCGTGGGCAGGTGGTGATGCCCAGGATGCCACAGAGCACCCTGGGTGTGGGGCAGTCTGGGAACTCTCCCTGGGGGTACAGGAAAGCAGCGCTGGCTTTCCTGGTTGTGCTCCTGGGAGATACACCTGGGAACCCAAGGGCACTGAGTTCTATGGATGAGGTTCAGTCCTTGGCTGCCCAGGACCATCAGATGTGGTCAGCAGGAACGCAGGACTGGCTGTCCCTGTACTCCACCTGTGACTGGGGACCCCTCTCTGCATCCTTGGAGATTCCCTGGGAGTGGGCTGGCAGGAGGAGGGCTGATGGGATGGGATGAGAGCTGGGGCTGACCTGATCTTCACAGACCGAGCAGAGCCACGTGGAGGAGGTGCGGCTGCGGCCGGTGGTGTCCGGGGGGCGGCGGCAGCTGCCGGTGACAGAGGGCATCGTGGAGGTGCGCTACAAGGACAGCTGGGCACAGATCTGTGACCAGGGCTGGGACAGCCACAACAGCCGCGTTGTCTGTGGCATGATGGGCTTCCCAGCAGAGAAGAAAGTCAACAGGAACTTCTACAAGTGAGTGAGACCAGCAGGGAGCTCACAGGGGTGGGGTGTCCAAGCAGAGCCAGGGGCATGGAGCTGGGGATGGTGCCAGGGGCATGGGGTAGTGCTGGGGGGACAGCAGAGGCTGTGCAGTTGGAAGCTGTGGTGCCTAAAATCCCTCCCACCCTGCTGCTCGCCAGTCCAAGCCCCAGCTGGCCACCTGGACACTTGCTAACCAAGCTGGGGGGCTGTGGGGTGGTTGGGAGGCCGTGGCTGTCCCCTCACCACACACACTACAGCAAAGGCCACTCCAAGGGGAGTGCTTTTGTTCCCTGGCAGTGGTGTCCCCATCCCAAAGGGAGGTTTGCAGCCATCAGGGCATGCTCCAGCCACACCATGGCTGGAGTGAGGGGCAGGGACACGCTGTGCCTGGCCCTGTGTGTGCCCTGAGCAGGCAGCTCCGGTGTTGCTCCGCAGGCGGCTGAAGCGAGCAGCCAGGATGAAGGGCCACAGGCCCAGGCTGGGCAGCAGGTAAGGGGCCAGGGAGCCCCATCTGCTGAGCCGTGGCAGAGCTGGGCTGTCCGGCCCCACCGGTCTCTGCCGTCACAATGGATCTGGGCACAAACAGATCCAGACGGAGCAGACTGAAGGCTTGGGCTGTGCTGGGCCCAGTAGGAAAAACCCCACCCCAGGGGACCTGCCTGTGCGTGCTGGGGTCCCTCATTCCCTACGAGAGACCATCTCTCTCTCCCAGGCTGGTCATGCTCCAGGCAGAGCAGCCCTGTCCTGCACACTAGGCAGGAGGCACCCTGGGAGGGGAGCAGGAGGCCTCGGAGCAGAGCTGTCTCTCCTGGCAGATGGCAAGGAAGGGCTGTGGAAATGGGCTGCTTTCTGCAGAAAGCAGCAGTGGGGATGCTGGAAAGGCTGTGCACTGCTCCATTCCCCTCAGGATGGGTTGGTGTGGGCACCAGAGCCCGTGCTCAGCAGTGCAGATGGGCACAGTGGGGCAGGTCCTGCTCTGAGTGCCACATCTGCTTGGGATCTCTTGCATCCCCTGCCTACTCTTGCTGCTTTTCTGCCAGGCCCAGGAGATGGTCTGGCTTCCTTTTCCCTCCATCCCTGAATCCTGCTGCTGGATTTGTTGGTGGATACAGTGAACCAGAGCCCATCCTCTCTGGGCTGTTGCATGGCACCTCTTTCCTGAGCCCGCTGCCACAATGCTCTGCCCTCAGCATGGGGCCTTGCACCTTCCCTGATGCTGAATGTGCCCTACAGCCACTGTGAGCTCTTCACTGTGACACTCCCAGGTCCGTGTCCTCAGCAGTCATCCTTGCCAGTTCCTGCAGCTGGTGATGGGAATTCATGCAGGGTCATCCCACGGGTTTCCTCAATCCCCATCTGAAGGTCCTGTTTGCTCCAGTGTGCTGTTTCCTGGCTGGTTTGGTGCTGACTGCCCCTTTCCCAGTGAGCAGGTCCTTCCCCTGAAGGAAGGAAATGTTTTGTGTCTCCATGAGGCTGCAGTCCTGTCCCTCTGCCCTGGGCAGGAACTGGCTCCTGAGATCCACACTGTTTTGTAGGGGCTGATCAATTTGGGGCTGCACAGCCACGGTCCTATGAAGGCACAGGCTAATCCAGGCTGGAAGGAAGTCCTGGTCCAGCTCCCTGTGTGGAGCAGAGCCAGCTGTGGGTTAATCCCAGGACTTCATCCAGCTGGCTTTTGAAGCCTTCCAACGATGGAAATTCTGTAGCTCTGTGGTCTCTGCTCCAGCATGGAACAGCCCTCATGGGCAAAAATTTTCCCTTACCCTGAGCCTGAACCTTTTGTTATCAGTCATGCCTCTTTTCTCTTGTGCTCTTCCCTCCCTGCTGGAAGAGCCGGGATCCTCACAGCTCCCACCTCAGCCCTGGCTGGGACAGTCCCACACCCCCCATCCCCTCTTGCTGCTCTCCCTGGGGTCACCCCACATACATAACATCTTGTCCTGGGGACCCAGATCCAGGTGCAGGATCCAGATGTGGTTTTACTGAGTGTGAATGGGCACTGATGCCCTCTGGCTGTCTGAATCCCAGCTCTGTGCTGTGTCCTCGGGCTCACTGGGCTGTGCAGGCTGACACCAACCTGTGCTGGCCTGTGGGGACAGTGCCCAGGCTTGGTTCTGCCTGGTCCCTGGGGCCGTCCGTCCCCTGCCCTCCTTTGGGCTACTCTGCTCTTACTCCTTGTGGGCTCTGGGGTTTTGGCTCTGTTCAGCATCTTCCTCCCTTGAGGGAAGCAAGTATTTGAGGATGTTGGGATTGTACCTACACCTTGTGTGTGCTGAGCCCCAGGCAGCTTCCCCTCATGGCTCAGCCTGTGCCAGGGCTGCTTCCTTTGCTGGCAGCAGCTCCTTGCCAGCCTGCAGCAAGTCCCACCATGCCCCTGGCCCCAGGGCAAGCACCCTGGGGCTGCCTGTGCTGCTTGCTTGGTGCTGTTTGCCGGGTGTCCTGCACCTTGGGGACACGGCACAGTGGTGGCATGGTACGTGGGTGAGGACACAGACACACCTCACCCACACCTGAGCGATCAAATGGTGGCTGCTGGTGTTTGATCTTTTGCTGTGTGACAAGGTAGAGCAGGATGTGGCTTCATCCAGCAGTTTCCTAGTGGGATGCATGCAGGAAACTGCATCACTGCTGTGGAGTGTGGCTGTGTCACACTGCTGGCAGCAGATGATGCTGTTGCACCCCTGTGTGACACAAGGGGGATGCACACGAGTCTTCCCGAGGCCCGAGGTGCCCAGTTCAGCCTCAGGTGAAGCCAATGCAGGTTGTGCTCGCCGTGTCACTGCTGCAGGCAGAGTTGACAGCCTGAGGCCCCGGGCTTTGTGATGGTTGTTTTCTATTTTCCAGGCTGGCCTCCAAATCTCAGCCTAAACAAAAGCGCAGGGAGGACGTAGGGCCCAAGAAGAGGTAAATGGCTCCAGTGGAGAGCCAGAGACAGGAGCCTCGTGCAGTCCCACCAGAGCTGTGCTTGTCCTCACGTGCGTCCCCGTGCTGCTGGGGGTATGGGACAGGCAGCTGGCAAGGAGTGGGTGCCTGGCAGGCACTGTGTGTCACCCTGGGGACAGAGCAAGGGGCACAGCCAGCACGTGCAGCTGCAGGCAGGGTGGCTGGTGACACCTCCACTACCACTGGCCACGCTGGCCATGGTGGCTCAGGGCTCTTTCCCTTCACAGGCTCTTCACAGAGCGGCAGCAGCTCAACTACCGCCTGCACTCAGTGTCCTGCACAGGGACAGAAGTGCACCTGTCCATGTGCTCCTTCGAGTTCTACCGGGGAAACTCGTCAGCAGCCTGCGGGGCCGGCATGCCCGCCGTGGTCAGCTGTGTGCCCGGGCCCCTCTTCGCCACTGGCAATGCCCACAAGAAGAAACAGCGCCAGCAGCAGCAGCAGCAGGGCCAGGTGAGCCCTTGCAGGGAGTGGGGAGCAAGTCCTGTGGTGGCCCACAGCTGGGCAGTGCCCCACAGCCAGGCTCTGTCCCTGGGGCTCTGCAGATGTGTGGGTTGCTGGGTGATCAGCTCCAGAGCAGGAGGTGGGGATGGTGTCCGGTCCCTGCACACCCCAGGAGTGGTGGCCAGCGCTGTGTTGTGCCATTCCGTGCTGTCCCACACCTGTCCCTGCTCCCACAGCCCCGGATCCGGCTGAAGGGCGGCGCGAGGGTCGGCGAGGGCCGTGTTGAGGTGCTCAAGAGCAGCGAGTGGGGCACGATCTGCGACGACCGCTGGAACCTGCAGTCGGCCAGCGTCGTGTGCCGCGAGCTGGGCTTCGGCAGCGCCAAGGAGGCCCTCACCGGGGCACGCATGGGGCAAGGTGAGGCTGCCGGGGCAGAGGGGCCAGGCATCCCTTCCTGGAGCTGTGGATGAGGCACTCATCCAGGCTTTGCTTAGCTGGGTTTTTTCTGTGGGCACTGGGCTGGTGGATGCACATGGAGCATCTCAGTGGGAGCATGGCCATTCAACCACGCTGCCCCAGGCAGCAGCTGTGGAGGCTGGAGTGTCCAACTCCCTCAGACCTGCCAAAAAGAGAGGGCAGCCTTGGGGACAGGGTGGCCCTGAGCATCTCTGTGTCACAGGGCCCTGATTTCTGCTGTCCTCTGGCAGGGACAGGCCCCATCCACCTGAACGAGGTGCAGTGCCGGGGCACCGAGAAGTCCCTGTGGAATTGTCCCTTCAGGAACATCACACAGGAGGACTGCAAGCACTCGGAGGACGCGGCTGTTCGCTGCAACATCCCCTACATGGGCTACGAGAACCTGGTGGGCACCACGGGGAGCTGCTGGCTCCATGGGGCTCCCAGCAGTGGGGCCTCAGAGTGGGGTGCTGGGAAAGGCCCACAGGATCCACAGGACCCTCATCTCTCCTCCTCTGTACCCCACACATTTCCCCCTGCTCTGGGACAAGGGCTGCCCTGGGAGCTCAGGGATTTTGTGGGTGGGAGCCCCTGTGAGGAGGGGGGTGGAGGGGAGGCTGTGGGGGCTCTGGGTGCTCTGTGGGTGCTGCTCTGTGAGGGGAGGTGTAGGGAAGCTGCTCCCTGCTGCTTTTCCTGCTGCCGGCCTGTGCCCATTCCCAAGCAGAAACACGAGAAAAAAAATCACTGTGGGCCAGCCAAGAGAGATTTTTTTTTTTTAACCTGTGATGAAACAAGCAAATGGAGCCGCTTTTTCTTGTTTGCCCTGGCCTATTGTTTCATCCACTCTGACCTTTTTTAATGATCTTTAATCCTCTCACACCTGTCATTTCTGAAATGGCACCATTTCAAAATGAACTGTTTTCCCTGCGCTGGTGAGACAATTCCCAAACTCACAAGCGATTTCTTGTTCCCAAATCAACCAGTTTTGGCGAGATCCCTGCCAACTAAAGCTGTGCTTGGCACTGCTCAGCTCCTGGCTTCCCCAATCCCCCTGTTCAGGCACCTGCTGGGACAGGGGCTGGGGACAGTTCTGTGGTCCAGGGGGAGCATCACCTGTGATGGTGATGACGCTGCCACTGCCTTTCTCTGCAGATTCGGCTGAACGGGGGCCGGAGCCGCTTCGAGGGGCGGGTCGAGGTGGCGGTGGGGGCTGGTGACAGGGACCAGCCCCGCTGGGGTCTGGTCTGTGGCGAAGGCTGGGGTACGCTCGAGGCGATGGTGGCCTGTCGCCAGCTGGGTCTGGGATTCGCTAACCACGGCTTACAAGTAGGTGCCAGCACCAGCTTGGCCAGGGCAGCAGCAGCCACCACCACTGCTCACGGGGCTGGGGACAGGGATGGATGGGGATGGGGATGGAGGAGGAGGTGGCACAGCGTGGGGTGCCCGCTCACGGCCCCAGGGCTTCCCCGCAGATCCGCCTGGCTGGCGGGAGGACGGAGTTTGAGGGCCGCGTGGAGGTGAAGCGAGGCAGTAAGTGGGGCACAGTCTGCAGCGATGGCTGGACCACCAAGGAGGCCATGGTGGCCTGTCGTCAGCTCGGCCTGGGCTACTCCCTGCACGCAGTGACGGTAGGTGCCAGCGGGGAGGGCCCCGGTGACACCCTGGCAAGCACAGGCACCGGCCGGCACTTCCCGAATGACCATGAGGCTGCATGGGGACACATGGGGGCAGGGATGTGGTTGTGCCATGTCACAGGACGGGACCCACATGGGCAGCTAGGGGCAGCTGTGGTGGGGGGCTTGGCTGCAGCCTGGCTATAAGTGATCCTGGGCAATCCAGCCCTGGCACCCACCCTGCTTCACGCCCTCCCCAGGAGACGTGGTACTGGGATGCCAGCAACGTGACAGAGATGGTCATGAGCGGGGTGAAGTGCACTGGCCACGAGATGTCCCTGAGCCACTGCCAGCACCACGGTGCCAGCCTGAGCTGCAGGAACACGGGCACGCGCTTCGCTGCCGGCGTCATCTGCTCCGAGAGTGAGCGGCCATGGGGGCTGCGGGCAGTGGGGGCTGCAGGGGGCCTGTGTGTGGGTGGGGGCTCTGCAGGGAGGGGGCTGTAGGCTGTGGGGTCTGCAGGCAGTGGGGTCTGTGGGCAGTGGGTCTGCAGGCTCTGTGGGGCCAAGGGCTGTGGTCAAGTGTGGTTTGCATACTGAGGTCAGGGGTCAGCCAATGCCCAGCCAATGGAGAGGGCACATGTCCCCCCCAGGGCTCAGCCCTGCCAGCACAGGGCACTGCTCCGTCCCCTCCGCTCACCCCATCCCAGGGCGTGTCCCTGAGCAGCCGCCTGTCCCCAGCCGCCTCCGACCTCCTGCTGCACGCGCCGCTGGTGCAGGAGACGGCGTACATCGAGGACCGGCCGCTGCACATGCTGTACTGTGCCGCCGAGGAAAACTGCCTGGCCAGCTCAGCCCGCCTGGCCAACTGGCCCTACGGCCACCGCCGCCTGCTCCGCTTCTCCTCCCAGATCCACAACCGCGGCCGCGCCGACTTCCGCCCCAAGGCCGGCCGCCACTCCTGGGTCTGGCACGAGTGCCACCGGTAAGTGTGGGCCATGGGTAGGGGACGGATTGGGCTGGGGGTCAGGGTGGGGAGAGGGTGGTGGGGCTGCAGTGGGCTGGGGGAGGGCAGTGCTGTGTGAGGAGGGTGCTGGGCAGGGGTGATGCTGAAAGAGTGTGACACTGTGCAAGTATGACTTGGAGTGAGGGTGATGCTGGATGATAGTGACACTGGATAGCCCCAGTCTGCTGCCCTGGACCAAATTTCGCCTTTTTTGGCTTAGGGTTGTTCCCGGATGAGTGGTGTTGGGGCTGGGGTCTCCAGGCAGGTTGGGGCTGAGCCTTCTGCTTGCCTGGGCCAGCTGGCTGGGGACAGCTGTGTCCCCTTCCAGGGCAGGGCACAGCTCTGCCCAACCTTACAGTGCAGCCACCTCAGAGCAGAGGCTGTGGGGACATTCCTGGCAGTGAGGGGCCGGGCAGGTGGCAGGGGGCTGATGCAGAGCAGAGCTGACTGCAGCAGGTGCTGGCTCCCTCCCACAGGCACTACCACAGCATGGACATCTTCACCCACTACGACATCCTGACTCCCAACGGCACTAAGGTGGCCGAGGGACACAAAGCCAGCTTCTGCCTGGAGGACACTGAGTGCGAGGAAGGTGGGCAACATGGGGGCCTGCAGCACCATCCCTGATTGTGTCCCCATCATGGAGGGTCTCAGCAGGGACAAGCTGTGTCTCCTCCTGCCTGCAGACGTGGCCAAGAGGTACGAGTGTGCCAACTTTGGGGAGCAGGGCATCACCGTGGGCTGCTGGGACCTGTACCGGCATGACATCGACTGCCAATGGATCGACATCACTGACGTCAAGCCAGGCAACTACATCCTGCAGGTGCTGTACCTGCCCATCTCCAGCTCCTCCTGCCGCCTTCCCAGCCTCTGTCCCTGCACCTCAGCCCTCCACACACTTCCCATCCCTCTCTCCCACTGGAGCTCAATGGGGCTGGTGGGTGTGCTGGCGTGGGACAGTGCCTGTCCCTGTGCCCACAGACGTGCAGGGCTGCTCAGACATGCTGCCACACGGGTTTTCCAGTTCTGAGCAGCACTGCTCATGGGCACACGGTGCGCAGGGACCACCCCACCACATCAGCAGCCACCGGCTCCTTGGGGCTCCCCAGCACACCCACCACAGCTGGGGAGACACGTCCCGTGGGGCTGGGATCTCACTGTCTGTGCCCCACAGGTCGTGATCAACCCCAACTTCGAGGTGGCAGAAAGTGACTTCACCAACAATGCCATGAAATGCAACTGCAAGTACGACGGACACCGCATCTGGGTGCACAGCTGCCACATCGGTAACAGCCTGGGTTGTCGCACTGGGCTGAGGGTGGAGGGCAGTGACAGGGCTGCAGGAAGCCATGAGGATGGGCTGGGATGGTGGTGCTGGGGGCAGCTACAGTGGAAGGTGCTGGCTGACAGCCCCTGCTTTCTGCCCACAGGAGATGCACTCAGTGAGGAGGCCAACAAGCGGTTTGAGCAGTACCCAGGTCAGCTCAACAACCAGATTTCATAGGGCCCCAGCCCTGGGGAGACAGGCATCTCCCTCCCTCACCCGATATGGGTGGGAGGAAGCTGCTGGGAGACCGGCAGGGAGACCTGATGCCCAGTGCTGCTGCCACTGTGTCCTGCCGGGGACTGCCCAGGACTCACCACCAGCTGCCCTTCCCCACCTCGAGGGGGCTGGTGCTGGAGACCTGCACCTCCTAGCCTGGGGCTGCCACCCCAACCACTGGCCAGAAGACCGTGCCCACATCCCCTGGGCTGCGGCACACGGGTACGGTCCGGGAGGTGCTGCACCCCCCCACCGCTCCATCCACCCAACTCCCACCCTCCCCTTGAGCCCTGGTTCCTGTCACCCCACAGCCCTCCCAACAGCTCACCCCCGGGCCCACCACCCACACAGGGCCCCAGGAGCCCCTGGTCCCTTGGGGATGGTGCAGGTGTCTCTGCCCACAGTGCTGCCCAGGGGTGGCTCCTACCCCGTCTCTCAGTTGTAATTTTATTTCCTCTATAAAGTTGTAAGTTCTATTTCCCAGTGGCTGCTGGCACGTCTCTGGGTTGGGAGGAGAAGCCTGTCAGGAGCAGGTGGCAGGGTTCATGCTGCAGGGCTGGTCACCACACTGTGGCACAGTGTGGGAGCATCCCCTGGCCCTTGCAATGCCTCATCCACACAGCCCTGGCACCACACCAGCCCCCAGCCCCCTCCTCAGCCAGGGCTGGTCCTCTGGGCGAGAGGAAGGGACCAGCAGCAGCCTCACAGCACCGTGGGTGGGGCAACTGAGGAGCAGGGATGTGATGAAGAGCTGGTTCCCCCTCACCAGATCCCAGGCAAATGTTATCGAGCAGAAATCCCATCCTGAGGCTGTGACACTTGAGGACCGGGATCCACGGCACTGTGACCCACACAAACTCAGGTCTCAGAGCACACAGGGGCTGCCTCAACTCGTGGGGGAGCACAGCCCGGCAGAGCCTGGGGCTGAGACACGGGTCAGGAACACTCAGGTGTGACACGAGGGCTGAGGGTGCTACGGCTCAGCTCTCACCCCTCAGCTGGGTGCTCCGACCCCACCTGCCCCTTCCCCATGCCGGGGACCCCGGGCGCTGTCCCAGCCTGTGAGGAGGGGGGGTCAGGCCTTGGCTCAGGCCTGGAGCGCGCTGCGGTCAGCGCAGCCAGGGCAGCTATGCCAGACACGCCGCGATTTCCCCCGAGCCGGCGGCGCTGGCCGCGGCAGCGAATTCCTCCGGCGAGACCGGGGCTGCTGAAAGGAGGCCTGTTCTCAGGGCAGAGCCGCCCCTCGCCGCAGCACCCCTGAGGAACTGTGCTTCTTTCATGTCCCAAAAGCAACAGGCCGGGGCTCGGGAGCGCCGTCACGGGCAGGGCCTGGCCCGACAGCCGCATTCCTCCGCTGCTCCGGGCTGCCCGAGCCGCTGCTCCCGCTCCAGCGGCGGCTCTTCCAGGAAGGCGAGGAACAGCCGGAGCTGCTGCTTCCCCAGAGGCCCTCAGCCTCCAGCTGTCCCCAGGGGCCGGGTGTGTGTGGGAGCAGAGCTCCAGCAGTGACAGCGAGCTGGGGGTGGGACAGGCAGAGCCGCGGCCCCGGCTTCCATCCTCAGCCCTTCCGAACATCAGGGCCAGGAGATGCCGCCTCAGCCATCAGGACTACGGCATTGACAGCAATTTCACCACGGCCTGGAAAGCTGCTGCACGGCAGGGGATGTGGATGCAGGGCTTGGAGCAGTTGCAGAGCTCCCAGAAGAAGGGATGTGACCAGAGGGCCATGGCACACCAGCACTGCTGCACTCCAGGGAGGTAATGCCGGTCCCAGACCTGCTCCAGGGACTGCTCTCACCCACAGAGGGGCCACACAATCCCTGGCTCGGCAGCTGCCTGCCAGGTACAGAGAGGAGTCAGATCCCAGGCCAGGCAGGTACCAAGCAGGACACCACTGACATTGATAAGGTGCCTGGAGGCACAGCAAACTCCTCCCCAGGCACAGGGTCTCATATGGGGACTGGCAGGAGCAGGGTCCCAAACAGCCCAGCCTCCACCAGGCAGCTGCTGCTGCCATGGGAAGGAGGCAACATGGCCCTGGGGGCCACTAGAAAAGTGCTTTATTAGAATATAGAGGGGAACAGCTGCACCACAAGTCACCCAAGTACAGGCCCCTCTCCTGGCCCCTTACAGCCCTGCACGAGCTCTCCATCTCTGCCTGGCCAGTTCAGACACATCTCAGTCCTGCCCTCGGCTCTGGGCCAGCGCCGGGTGGTCTCTGCTACTCGGTGACCTCGGGGACGACGCTCACCAGCAGGGTGTCATAGCCGCGCCGCACCAGCAGGGCCAGGCTCTGCTGCGTCCGCACTGCCTCGTACACATCCTCGGCGCGCCGCGACGCCGTCCCGTTGATCTCCAGCACCACATCCCCGGCCTTCAGCCCTGCCCTGCGGGGGGAACACGGATGAAGCACGCAGAGGGTGAGGCAGACGCTCAGCGGCATCGTCCTGCCAGTGCAGTGGGAGCTGTGGCACCAAAGGGTTTTACAGCTACGCCGGTACTTGGCCAGCAAGATATACAGCCGGGGAAAAGGTCCCCAGGTGGTTTCTGCTGCAGAGTCCAAGCTCTGGTGCTTTGGAGCAAAACACATCCCACAGCTGCTCCCTGACACAGCCCTGAGGCACAGGGCAGCACTTACTGGTGTGCTGGGGAGCCGATGATCACCTTGTGGATCAGCACGCCGTAGGAGATGTCGGGAAAGGTGGGGTCACGCAGCTTCAGCTCTGCCAGGATGCTGCAGAGTGAACATCAGCATCAGGGATGGAGCTGGAGGCAGAGCAGGGCTCCCACCCCACTCCCTGCAGCTGCACAGGCTTAGAGACCAGGCACAGAAACTCCCCTCCTCTGTCCCTGCTCCCTGCTGAGCACGAGCCACAGCTGCCAGCTCCAAATACCGCCATCCTCCTGTCAAAATGAGAGGATGAGAATCCCAATGGCACCAGGGAGAGCTGGAAACCCCTGGAGCAGCTGCCAGAGCTGTGGTGATGCACATCCCCATGTCACAGTCCGGGGTCAGACTCATTCCTCCCCTGCTGCCATTTTTCTCTGCCCTAGGTGGGCAGGACACACAAGCTGTGCCCCTCTTCCTGCCAGACGTGTCAGCAGAGCTCTCCTCCTGAGTCTAGAGACTAAACAATCACAGTTTCTCCAACTTTCCCACAGATTGTAGGATTTCTAAACCAAATTTAAACTCTGCGTCTCTCAGAGCTCCTCTTTGGACTCTCCCCAACTGCTCCTCACCCGTCTTGAATGAAATCCAGAAGTGGATGCAGCACTCCAGCTGTATGTCTCCGGAATGACAGCATTCTTCCCTCAAACACTGCATCAGCTCCAGTCCCTGCAGACCCACACACTCAGTCTCTGCCAAGCTCTGCTCCTGTAAGGTCCCTGCCCAGCCAGTCAGGGCTCCCCACGTGGCTGTGGTCCGTGCTGAACTCTACTGTGCAGTCCCACAGCCCAGTGCAAGCTGCTGTCTCTTCCCAATTTCACACAGCAAAGGTGGGAAGAGGCCTCTCAAGCCCATCTCACCCAAACCCCAGCAGGTTCAGTAAGGGCAGGCTGCTCTGGACTGTGTCCAGCTGAGGATCTCCAAGGACCCTGCAGGAAACGTGTGCCAGGCTCTGAGCACCCTCCTCACAGTAAAAAAAAGGGATTTCTTGTGGACCCTCACATGTCTCTGCTCACTGTCTCTAATCTGGCCTGGGCACCACGGACAGAACAACAGGGTCTGTGCCTGAGCCTGTGCCCAACACAGAGTTTCTCCTTCCTGTGCCAGGGAAAGGTTTCCAGATGGAAAGGTTCAGGGTGTTCAGGGCAGTCACCCGATCCCAAGGCGAGCAATCCCTGGTTGGGAGCCCTTCCTGCTGGGCACAAACAAGCCAGGCAGTCAGGTGGTTTCCCTGGACCCGCGTCCCAGGAGCTGTGTCCGAGGAATTTCACACTGCTTCCTGACAGACCCGGTCCCTGCAAGCATGGCCAGGGAAGCAGGAGGAGGCTGGGCCGGCCTCTCACATCCCCCGGGTTCTGCCGGGTACCAGCACCATCTGCTGGGCATTGGGGAACTCACTAGCACTTTAGGAGAGCAGAGCACAGCCCCAGAAGGTGTTTGCCCAGCACAGCACACCACCAGAACCACGAGGCAGCTGAAGGTCCCTTAAATGTGACTGCAAGAGCCAAAGAACCAGAGCAGGTGTTGTCCTTGAGAAATGCTCCCAGAGGTCAGAGCACAGGTCCTGCTTGCTGACATGGGCACTTCACCGAATTGTCTGGGTTGGAAAAGACTTTTAAGATCAAGTCCAACCCCCACTGACCATGTGCCCAAGTGCCACATCCACACAGCTGTTAAATCCCTCCAGGGATGGAGACTCCACCATTGCTCTAGGCAGATGTGCCAGGGCTGGACAGCCCTTTCCAAGAAGGAATTTTCCCAATAGCCAACCTCAACCTCCCATGGCACAACCTGAGGCAGTTTCCTCTAGTCTTGTCCCTTGTTCTCTGGGAGCAGAGCCTGATCCCCACCTGCCTCCACTCTCCTGTCAGGGACTTTTTATCTGCTCACAGAGTCTGCTACCCTTGTAGAAACTTGCAAGTTTCCAATTTACCCCTAAGCCAGCCAGGGTATGCAAGCACAAGAGATTTCAGAGTCAAAGCTTAAGCTTTGGAGAAAAACCTCCCAAAACCAGGCACCCTCAGTTAGTTGGGAGATCCCATCACATCCCTGCTCCAACAGGTCTGTTGGCCCCTGACCTCAGGACAGGTACCTGGGAGTGAGGGTCAGCATCATCACCCCAATGTACCGGCGTTTCGTCTCTGCATTGCCAAACCAAGAGCCTGTGGAAGGAAAAGACATGGAATGTCATGGCTGGAAAACAGAGATGGCCTCAAAACAGTGCTGGGCTGAAACCCTCGCTGCAGGCAGCATCCAGAACTACTCCAAATCCCTACAACAGCTCAGTCCAGTTCCCAATATCAGCAGGAGCATTCCAGGTGATGCATTTTGCACCGTGACATGGCTTCTCTGGTTTCTCAAATTTTTGACAGAGAATGTCCCTCCCCAGTGTCACAGGACAGCCAGACAGGGCAGGGCAGCAGCAGCACAGCTTTCCTGTGGCACCAGATGAGGCCCCAAAGACTTCTCCTGGTCTCCTTGCCTTTCTCAGGAAGAAGGGCCCAGAGCCCAGTAGTGACAAAGTTTCCCTCTCTCATCCTCCTCCCCCAGCACTGGAGCAGGGAGGTCTCCACTCACTCTTGCGCTGCTCCTCCTTCTGCAGGAACTTCCGCAGCCGGTCGGAGGGGATGGCAAAGGAGATGCCCGAGGTCACCTTCATGGTGTTCACGCCAATCACCTCGCCATCCTGCAGGGAAAGGGCACTGGGCTACCCAGCCTGGATCACTGTGGAGAGCAGGGGAACTACTGCACAGCCTGGGGTCCTGTCTGTGCACTCACCCCTTCCCAAGCTGCTGTCCCTGTGTCCTGCCTGACCCTGTCAAGGCTGGGCAGGACCAAGCGGCTGAGTCTACAGGATGAGTCCATGCAATCCCTGGCTCTGCCCTGCCAGCACCCAGCCAGACCTCATCTCCATCAGAGTGCCACCAGCTCCAGTTGCCTCAGATACTGCACAGGGTTCTCATGCCAGGCTTAGCCCTGCTCTCCCTCCTCCCAGCACAAGCGCTCCTAGAGACAGGCATGGAGCAAAGGGCACAGAGCACATCCCTGCCCCAGCCAGCATGGGGACAAGCAGCAAGACTCACCAGGTTGACGAGGGGGCCCCCAGAGTTCCCAAACTGCAGCAGAGGAGAGAGAGAGTGTGAGCAGACCACAAGAGCCCCATCCTGAGGCCGATCCCAGGGTGACCAGCCAGAACCCCTGCGCTCCATGTGAGCCCCTCCTCCCTGCCAGTCCCCATGTCCCTTACATCAATGGCAGCGTCGGTCTGGATGTACTCCATGTCGGTGGCAGCCAGGCCCAGCTCTCGGCTGCCACGCTGCGCTGAGCTGACAATGCCCGAGGTGATGGTGTTCTGCAGGGCAAAGGGGCTGCCCATGGCCACCACAAACTCGCCCTGCCTCACCTCTGCCGAGCGGCCCAGCGGCAGCGTGGGCAGCGGGTGCTGTGGGGAGGGAGGGAGAACGCTCAGCAGGAAGGACAAAGGGAATGTCCCTGCTCCCCAGTGTCCCCACGGCTGTGACACGCACGCACCTTGGGCTTGATCTTGATGGTGGCGATGTCGGCCACCTGGTCCACGTCGTGCACCACGGCGTCGTACATCTCGCCGCTCGCCAGCTTCACCCGCACGCGCCGGCGGTTCGCCACCACGTGCGCGTTGGTGACGATCAGCCCGTCCGGGGACACCAGGAAACCCGAACCGTTGGAGATGGGCACTTCCCGGCCCAGGAAGGGATGCCTGTAAGGGGGACATGGGTCAGGAGGGGCGACAGGGACAGCAGGGAGCAGCGAGGGTATGCAGGCAGCGGCACAGTGCGGGAATTGTTCCCTGTCCCAACAGTCTGCACAAGCAGGGGAATCTGCACGAATGCAGCAGGAATCCAGAGCTTGTGTGCAGCCACAAAGGTACAATCCTATCGGGAATAGAAGCGTGCAAGAGCAGGAGGGGCTGTGACCTGTGCAGGGACAATGCCAGAACACATGGAGACCAGCCTTGGAGAAGGTAACAAACACCTGAGAGGCCACAGGAACATTTCGTGATAGCAGGAGTGGACTCACAACTCTGGACCCTGGTCAATCACCCTAACCTCTGTAGTAGTCAGGTAAAGTGAATGGAAAATGGGATGGACCAGCAAGGACAAAGCTCAGCTGGTGGTGAATTATTGCCAGTGTGGGTCAGGAACTCAGAGAAGGAGCAGCACTAGCTGATGCCTCCTTATACTGTGAGGCAGAGAGGGTGACATTGCACACGGATGACACCAAGCTGGAAGCAGCAGTCACCCAGCTGGAAGGCAGAGCCGACGCACAGAGGTCATCCGAGAGGCTGGAGGCCATCTTTGGATGGTGAGAAAATTAGAGAGCACAAAGGGAAATGCCAAGTGCTGCTCCCAGGCAGAGTAACGCGGGCAGCCAGGTAGGCAGCTTCGCCAGACGGCCCCGGAGGACACGGAAGTGGCAGGGACGTGTGGCAGCCGCGTGTCGGTCCCTCCCGAGGCACTTGTGGGAGCCTCCAGGACGGTTCAGGAGAGGCTGGCAAAGGCCCCGGAGGGGCCAAGACAACACTGCGCAACGAGGAGAGAAATCCCTCCCGGCAAACTCCCGGTGCCGGTACCTGCCCACGATCTCCACGTAGACCAGCGCGGGCGCAGTTTTCTCCACCACATCGGCGATGAAGTTGAAGGCGGCGCGGGGCGAGGTAGGCGGCGGGGTGGGCGGCGAGGCGGGCACGGCGGCGCTCAGCGGGGGCCGGCGGCGCTCCCGGGCCCACAGCAGCAGAAGCGCCGCCGCCCCGGCGCCCACCGCCGCCGCCAGAGACCGGCCCCTGGCGGAGGGCGGCGGAGAATGGGAAGGAGGAGGAGGGGGCGGTGGAGGCTCAGCGGTCCCGGTCAGCGCTCGGCACCAGCGCTGTACACCCGGTGGCACCGGGACCCACCGGATCCGCACCCTCCGCGCCGCAGCCGCCATGCTGCCGAGCGGAAACCGCGCCCCTCTGGGGCGGGGCCGGGCCGCAGGACACTACGGGAGTTGTAGTCCTGAGGCGGGGTCGGCCCAAATATGTCCTCCGCCGCGGGGCACGCCGGGGACGGTAGTTCTGAGGCGGGACCTGATGGAAGCTCATTCTGCCGCAGGGTACGCTGGGAGTTGTAGTCCCGCTAGGCGTTACCGTCCCGCCGTCAGCGAGATGTGCCGATAACCGGCGCGACAGTAAAACAGGGCAGCCCCGTTGTCAAGAGCCGCTCATCGAGTCCGCTGAAGCCGCTGAGCGCCTCAGCCGGGGCAACAGTGCTGCGGCGGCGCGGTGCGGGCCAGGAAGGCGGTGCGCTCCCAGCGTCCCCCGCGCGGGCCGGGCGCGCGGCCGCGGGCAAGATGGCGGCGGGGATGGGGCTGCCGTGAGGCCCCGG
>VWYI01032120.1:71579-92526 GCA_013399455.1 Anthoscopus minutus
AATGGGAGACGCGGGCGAGCCGGGGCACCGCGGGTTTCGGGACAGGGGGGAGCTTGGGGATCAAGGGGTTGACGTGCACACGTGGGGGTCCGGGTCATCGGGAGTCCCGGGTGGCTGATGTGCACTGTGGATGGGGAGCGGGTCAGTGGGCTGCCCAGGTGGGGTTTCTGGGGGGCTGAGGNGGATCGGGGCAGTGGGGCACCCGGGCGGGCCGGGGACTTCGGGGCACTGAGGAGTTTGGGACAATGGGAGACGCGGGCGAGCCGGGGCACCGCGGGGTTCGGGACAGTGGGGAGCTCGGGGATCAAGGGGTTGACGTGCACACGTGGGGGTCCGGGTCATCGGGAGTCCCGGGTGGCTGATGTGCACTGTGGATGGGGAGCGGGTCAGTGGGCTGCCCAGGTGGGGTTTCTGGGGGGCTGAGGTTCACTGGGGGCCAGGGAGTGCGGGGTTCCCGGGCAGGCTGGTGGGCACCAGGAGTCGGGTCAATGGGGGCATCGGTGGCTGATGAGCACTGCAAGGGCAGATCCGGGAGAGCAGCCCTGGGGTGCACGGGACATCCTGGGTCAGGGACTGTGCTTGGTGCTCCTGCAGTCCTGTGGGCAGGGGTGCGAGGTGTGCCAGGGAGAGCTCCCAGCCAGGGTGGGATGTGGAGTGCAGGGGTGGGCCCGGGGCAGTGCAGGGCTGACAGCCCCTCCAGGCTCCTGGGTGGAGCTGCGGTGTGGCCCAGGCTGCCCTGAGCCCGAGCTGGCACCTTCGCCGTTCTCCTGCCACACGGACGTGGAGCGGATGCTGCTGGAGGCCCAGTTGGAGACAGAGAGCAGTGACGGGTGAGTCCTGAGGGAGAGCCGGACTCCAGAGCCCTGCTGAGCCATGGGTGGCACTGAGGGCCACAGGCTGGACTCAGTGACTGAGAGGTTTTTTTGCAGGGCCCTGCTTGTGCTGGGCTCCCCAGCCTGGGATGACAATGGAGCCAGCCGTGGGAGTGATCAGCCAGGGGAGAGTGAGGTGCTGCCTGCCCACAGCCAGCCCCTGCCAGGCTGCCCCCACCCCCGGCAGGTGAGGGAGCTGCCCTCACCACACCCTGCTGTGCCCCTAGGCCCTGCTGTGACCTGCCTTGTGTCTCTTTCCAGTGGGATGTGCCAGACGAAGCCAAGTGGAGGCAGCGACGCCTGACAGCGTCCCTGGGCTGGGCCTGTACCCGCTGCCCTCGGTACTTGTCTCCAAAGTAAGTCCTATCCCCATCAGCAAATCCTGCTTACCCCCATCCTGCTTTCCCTGTGTCCCTGTTAACCATGAACTTTTCCCAGGGAATTTGCCTTTGTGTGCTCCCCGCAGCCAGTGCTGTGGAGCCTGCAGGGAGGTGCAGTAGGGAGGAAGAAGAGACTTTTCAGTTCAGAGCTGCTGCTGCTCTTCATCCCGTCACTCCTGCTCAGCCACCTGCTGACCCTGGGGCTGGGGTGAGTGTCTGTGGGTCTCAGCATGGGGCTGGGAGGAGTGTCTGGAGGGTCTCACCCTGGGATTGGGGGAGGAGGTAACACTCTGGCATTTGGGCTGCTCATCCTTGGGTGCTGTCATGCACCACTGCTCCCAGCAGCTGCAGTGGTCTGCTGCCATCTCCACTTGCTCCTGGTTTGCTGGAGCTCAGCATCCTGTACCAGTGCCTCACAGTCACTCTCTCCAATCCAGGATCTACATTGGGAAGCGCCTGGCAGCCTCCTCGGCCAACCCTCTGTGAGGAACTGGGTAGGCAGCACCCACTGCTCCCTTGGGAACGTGGGGAGAGCCCGGCCCCAGCGCAGCCTGACTGCTCCCAGGCCCCGTGTTTGTGGCACGAGGCGCCTTCTCCCCATGTCTCTCCCTCAGCCTTTGCCTCAGGAGCTGATCCTGCTCTCCCTTGTAGACTGAAACCCACTGATGGCAGCTCCCAGCTGCAGGCAGCCCCTGCCCTCCCCAGCCCCTGGTTACGGGTCCAGGTCCCCCTGTAACAGACTGTAAATACAACTGAGCCCACCTGAATAAAGAATCCTGTGCCAGCTCAGGGGCTGAGCAGTGAGTCCCCTCCCTGTGTCCAGCCAGCACAGCCTGGCTTGGGAAGTGACCACTGGGCCTCCCTGGGGCCCTTCCTTGCAGCAGGAGGATGGGTCCGTGTGCTTTGGGGTGGTTCCAGCTGGGGATGAGCCCGTGGGTGGGCTGTGGGCAAGCAGGGCTCGGTGCTGGGGCTCACACAGGCTGATGCATTGGCCCTTTATTGCCGTGGCTGCAGAGCAGAGGCAGGAGCTGAGTGTGGCATGGCCAGTCAGGGCAGTGACACCTGCCAGGTGTGGGCAGGAGAGGTGACACTGCAGAGTGTGAGGCTGCTAGGGTGCACACCTGGTGGCTTGTGTGTGACCTGCTGCTGCAGGATGACATGGGCAACCAAGGGATGGGAGCTGTCCCACCAGTGGAGAGCAGGAATCACACAGAAACGCCACTGGGGAAGTCTCTGGCTCCCTGCCACTGGCACAGTCCATGGGTAGCTTGCATGGAGGGAGAGATGTCCTCATGGCTGGGAGGGGCTGCATGTGTGGGAGCTCAGTATGGCTCCAGTGGCATAGGAAGTGTCCAGGGCCAGGTGGGTCCCAGCCCCACGGGACACCTGGAGGGTGGCAGTAGCCAGAGCTGGTGGAACATGGGGTGGCAGTGCCCTGTGCACACAGGAAGTCCCATGGCCATGTGGGATGCTCTTGGGGGTCAGTGCTGCAAGAGGTGCTCCAGCAGGTGAGAATCGAGCAGGGCTGTGGATCCAGCAGCTAGCTGGACACAGGGACACTGGGCAGGGGTGGCCCCTGCAGACAGTGCAGCTGCAGGTGACATCAGGTCAGAGCTGCGACAGTCACTTGGACTTGGGTGGCGGCAGTGGTGGTGACTTGAGGCTTCTGTTCCCATCCACTGTCGGGGATGTGGACACCTGTGAGCAGAGAGGGATGTGAGGGGTGGTGGGACTGGAGGCCAGGGCCGGCCCAGTGCCTCCCCTCCCTCCAGTACCTTCCTTGCTGCTGCAGCATCACTCTGCTCCAGGAATGTCTCGTACACCGCGGGGCTGAACTTTCGAGGCAGGGGCGGGAGCTTGCTGGCGCTTTTCACGCAGCCACCAAAGCCGGTGGGAGACAGGGACGAGCCTGTGCAGGCAGGAGAGGTGGGATGGAGGCTCAGCCAGCCTGGGGGTACACAGGGCCCATCAGTGGGCCCAGGGCTCTGAGTCCCCAGGGCTGTCAGCCCTGTAAATAAAACTCCTACGGGAGTGTGGCAGAGGGGACAGAGGTGCCATGGGTGTGAGCCCAGCCAGAAGCAAGGCGCTGGCTCCCACCAGGAACAGCTCTTGGCACGAAGACCCAATGGCACAAAAGTCCAGGAGCAATGGCTGCAGCCCCGCAGGGACGTGCCTGTGTTCCCTCTGTGCCGCCACGAGGGGGTGAGGGGACCTGTGCTGGGCGTGGTGTGTGAAAGCACAGCCGTGCTCGGGGGGCTGTAGGGACTCTCAGGAAGGTGGCCTGGCAGGTTGTACCTGCAGCGCTGGGCTGAGCACCGGCAGCAGCGCGGCTTGGCAGAGGCTGTTTCCCATCAGCGCTCAGGCCGCTCTCACTCATGTTGCAGGAGGGTCTCCGCTTCTCATCCTGGGGCACAGAAGGAAGGCTCAGCATCTTGGAGGGCCAGGCTGGATGGCAGCTCCTGCAGCCCTGGGTCTTGTACCCCTCCAGCCCCTGCCCTCCTTGCAGCAGGGGCTGCCACCAGCCCCTTGAGGGGTCCCATCCGGGCCTGGGGCTGGGGCGGCGGGCAGGACCAGGGGCTCTGGGTGGCACAGGACACCCAGGGGAGTGCAAGCAGGGCCCCAGGGAGGCAGCAGGGCTGTGCTGAGCATCACCTTGAGCTCTGGCAGCTCCGAGATGGACTGGCGTGGGTCCTGCCGCCGGGGCCCAAAGATGGAGCTGGCACGGTTCTCCTTGCGCTCGTTCCTGTGGTCCTCACTCTCAGAGGGGCAGGGGGAAGGCTTTGGGGTCGGGGGTGCCTCCGTGCTGTGGGGTGACTGGGATAGGTGAGGGGCAGCAGGGGAAGGAGGAGCAGGGCTATGCCATGGACCAGCTGAGCATCCTTTGGAGCGGCTGCACTCTGCCAAGCACCATCTATGGCAGAGCTCAGCAGGGGAGGTTTGGGGGATAAGAGTGGATGGCTCAGGTGACAGCAGTGACCAGATGAGCCTGGGGGCTGCACATGGCATGCCTCTCCTCTGTGCCCCACATAGGGGCAGGGCCACCGTGGTGGCTTGGCAGGACTGACCCCTGAGATGCACTTGGCATAAAGGGAAAGTGGAAGGGCAGAGGACTGAGGAGGTTGGAGAAAAGCACCTGAGCCAGAGTGAGGAAGGCTTAGCAGGGAGAGCTGAGGGGGGAGAGAGGGGATGACCAGCACTTCCCCCTGCAGCACTTGCCTGGCTCCAGCGTGGCTCAGCCGGTCCCAGTCAGGTACCCAGGCTATGGACCGGGGTCGGCCGCTCCGCCGGTCCTCAAAGAACATCTGAGAGACATCCAGCAGGGATGAGAGGGCAGAGCCTCCCCAGCCCATCCCTAGGCTCAGCCAGTGCCTTCTCTGACCAGTCCCACTTCTGTACCAGTGCCACCCCTAGCAGTGCTGTGCCCCCTCCTGGGGCAGGCAGGGACCCTGAGGTCCCCCATTCCCAGTACTCCTCACTCTGTTCCTGCCCCAGCTGTGGCCTCAACCAGCTGCTCCCTGCTGCCCCATACCCACATTGGCTTGTCCAGTGTCACCCCTGTGGTGCCAGGCACTGCCTGTGACCCCCAGCCGTGCCTGCCCCATGCCCACCGCCGTGGCACTCACCATCTCACGCACTCCGTACTGATTCTCCACCTTGGCCCGCAGCTGCTCAAAGCACTGCTCCAAGCGCTTGTGGAAGGGCCGCAGGTCCTCTGTCACCTTCTGCCCATGGATCCGGATCCCCTCTGCCAGCATTGGGATCTGTGGGAGAACAGGAACTCGTGAGGCTCCCCGGGATGGGGAGGGACAGCAGACACCGGGGGCAGCTGTCCCTGCCAGAGGGATTCTGCACCTGGTACCTGCCAGGCGATCAGGTCCTTCAGCTTCTCAATGTTCCCTGCATCCTCAGGGTGCTCCTGCATGTAGGGTTCCTGGAAAAAAGCCTGCAACGACCCTCCTCAGTCCCACTGCAGGGCTGGCCCAGCTCCACACAGGCTGGGGATGGCAGAGCAGTGCTGGTGCTAGTCCTGGGTATGCCCAGCTGGCCCCGATACAGCCCCCGTGTGTCCTCACCTTCTCATACTTGGCAAAACCACCCATAACTGCAGGGTCCACGATGCCATTGAGCAGCATGGAGAGAGGGTTGATGGGCAGGCTAGGGTCGTTCTGGTGCCGGTTGATCTCACTCATGATTTTCTCGTTGGTTTTCATCATGGTCTCAATGGCGTTTTCCAGGGGGGAGATGATGATCTGTGCACAGGGAGTGGTCAACACTTGCTGGCACAGCCACCTGCCCCTCCTCCTCCTTAAGGCTGGCAGAGTGGGCTCTCCCCAGCCTGGCAGGAGGGGCCCTTGGGGCTGCACATCTCACCCCATGAAGCCCCTCAGACCTCTGGCACCGAGTGCCTGGGGCTGAGTGGGAGTTCATGGGGATGTGCTGGCTGTGCTGGTCCCTGCTCCCAGCACAGGGTCAACCCCATGGGCACAAGGCAGCAGTGAGGCTGCAGCAAACCTGGCTAACCACTGGTGTCACTCTGGGGGTGCAGCTGTGCCACAGTGGGGTGCACAGCCTGAACACCACGGCAGGCACACGTGCAGCACTCACGCAGCCATACTGCAGCATCCCGTGACAGCCCAGCCAGGACATCCTCTGACAGCCCACCAGGGCACATCACATCTCCACTGCCGTGGCTCCTGAGACTCCCTGGATGTTGGCCGAGCACCCGCCTCGGACAGAGGAACAAAGCCCACGCACAGAGCCGTGGCAGCAGTTGCTGACACCCCTCCAGCGCCTCTGCTGCTCCCCACACGCTGTCCCTGCTGCCCATGGAGCGTGGCACAGGCAGGACATGCTCACCATGCCCTGAGCTCCTGGTAGGGCTGGGGAGAGACAGCCCCTGATCCACTGGGATCCTGGAAGGGCCCTGCTGCCCCCAGCCCCCTCACCGTCTCAGTGCAGGTCACAACAAACCAGCGCAGGATGCCAGGCAGGGGATAGGCTGTCCTGAAGGTTGTCCGCTCTATCCACATGTTCTGTGGGAAGAGCAGCAGTCACTCCCCACCCTTCCATCATCCTGGGTCACTCCTGGCTGCCCAATGGCATGGGGGGCTCCCACCTCCATGGGCACAGGACCACCACCTTCCCCATCCCAGGACTAGGGATGCCCTGTTTCTCCTCTGGACCCTCAGCTCCTTGCAGGGTGCCCCCAGCTCTCCTGTTCCTCCCAGCTGAGGGCCTGGCAGCTCCTCCCTGCACTCACTGCAAATTCATTGTCAGGATCGTTCGGGCCCCTCTTGAAAGGCCGAGAGTAGCTGAACCGCTGGACGTGGTTGGCTTTGTAGAAGCTGTGGGGAGGGAAGGGGCAGAAATGGGAGAGGACCCCCACTGTGTCCCACCCACCCACATGGAGCAGAGCAGGGGCTGCTGGATGCTCACTTGGTGATCTGCTCTGGGATGCTCCGGCCCTTAAGCCGGACCTTGGCTTCCTCTGCCGGCTGCACGGTGAAGCACTGGATGTCTGTGGGAGTCAAGGAGCCACAGGCACGCACTGGAGGACAGGGCTGCTGGAGAGAGGGGCTTCAGAGCCTTGAGGGGTGAACCCCAAGGCTACAGAGAGACATTTAAGGAATTCCCACATGGAGAGTGATGGACAGAGACCAAGCCACCCTTCCAGCCTGTGTGCAGAGGATACACTGCCCTGGGGAGTCAGTGATGTCCTGGCCAGGGGGAGATGTGCTCTTCAGCTTCTCAGCATTGGGGAAGGGACTCAGCAGCTGCATCTCAAAGTCCTCACGCCGCTCATACTCCTTGCCCCGGTAGATGAAGACCTTGTTCTGCAGGATAAGAAGGTGACAGCTCATCCCTGTGCCACAGAGCGGGGCTGGCAATCCCCAGAACACTGGGGCAAGCCCCAGAACACTGATAAGGCTGAACCCCCTGCCAAGCAGCAGACACCCCCCATCTAGAAAAAAATATCTCCCCAAACCTAGGAACTAGAGGAAAAAGGAAGAAGGCACATGGAGGATTGGTGCCAGCCAAGCGATGTCACTAAGGACAAATCCTGCCTGACAAATTCAGTGCCTTCTACAGGGGTGTGGCAGCATGGGTGGATGGGGGGAGAGTGACTGGACTTGTGCAAAGTCGACCTTGCTCCCAGGACACACGTCCATCTGCAGGACAGACATGGGTGGGACAGATGCTGGGTAAGGAACAGGCTGGATGATGTTGTGGTCCACAGCTCCACATCCAGGTGGAGACCAGTGAGGAGTGGGTTTCCTTGGCTACTGAGGTGGCAGCTGTGGAGCTGCTCCTGGTTCAGCTTACCCGGAGGAAGGTGGGGAAGCCCTGCCCGTAGTATCCCACGGCAAAATAGTCTGGGTTGGGCCGCAGCACCTTCAGGATCTTCTCATAGAACTTGGCTTCTCGTTGCTGAAGAGGAGAGGGGCAGGATGAGGACAAGATGGGGCCCTGCAGAGCCCCCCATTCCCCCCAGCTCACCCCCACCATCCTGCCCCACCCGCAGCACTCCCAGCCCAGCCCAGCACCCACCAGGATGTCACTCAGCATTTCGTAGTCGAACACGTGGCTCTCGTACTGCTCTGCCAGCTCCTTGCAGATGTGGATGGCCTCCTCCCACATCTGGAGAGGAAAAGGGCCAGGATAGGAACCCCCCAATCCAGGGTGAACTGGGGAAGGGGGCACCAGGGACTTCCAGCAGAGACCATCCTGCCCGTGGGGGCACCTGCAACCTTGCCCCCTCTGAGGAGGGGGACAGGGCCAGATCCAGTGGGCAGCAGAAGGACTTGGCTTCCCACCATCTCCAGCTGTGGAGCCCCCCAGCCCACTCCAGCAAGCCTTTGTCCCAAGATGTCCCAGCTGCCAGCCCCTGGCAGCACAAGGACTAGGCTGGAATGTGATGGGACAGGATGGGATAGGGATGGGATGAAGGACAGTGGCTGTGGGGTGAACCATCCAGTCCAGGCTCACTGCAGGGCAGCTCCAGCCCTCCTGAAGCACTGGGGAGTGAAGGGCTGTGCTGAAAATGGGGTCTGGCAGCTTGAAACAGGAAGCAGAGGTAGCAAGGGGGACAGGTTTGCCTTAAGCCAGCCCAGCTCCCTCCAGCTGCAGGGTTTCAGAGGCTGCAGGGGCAAGTGGCCACCCTCACCTTGCCCTGGTCGAAGTATTCAATGATCTGGTTGTACAGAGCCTCCTTCAGCTGGCGCTGAGTGTGCAGGTGGAGGCTGTGCGGGCCTGGCACGGGGGCTGCATTCGACTCCTCTGACCACTGCACAAGGGAGTGGGGACCTGTCACACCAAGCCCACACAGGGCACCCCTCACAGCCCCCCCCAGTGCCCCGTGCCCACCGTGAGCAGCCGGGCGTGCAGCAGCAGCGTGTAGGCTCCCTCCGTGTAGTTCTCGTAGCTGATGTGCAGATCCTTCAGCTTGTACAGGTACCTGGCAGTGGCAGTCCCACGTGTGGGGCACAACAGTTAGCACAGTTTGGGCACAGAGTGCCATCACCCTGCCCCTCAGGCCACTCTGCCAACCCCATCCCACTGGGAATGCTCAGGACCCCCCGCCCCGGGTGCTGCCGGCGTTCCCGGGGCTGTACTCACCTGATGTACATGGCCTGGCGGTCGATCTCCTTGTAGAAGTTCTGTAGAAAGGCAGACGAGGCTGTTTGAGTGGCCCCAGGGGTGGCACATGCCACAGCCCCCCACACTGCCACCCTCTGGGCCATGGTGCTGCCAGGACCGTCCCCACACAGGGATGGGGTTGGCCTCGGCCCTGTGGAGCTGCACGGTGACTCCCAAGGGATGCCAGCTCTGGCACCACGTGCACCCACTCTCTGCTGTGCCAGGGGCACTGTGGGGAGATGCAGGGACAAGCCCTAACAGCCCTGAGAACCTGGGCAAGCATGGGAACATGCCCTGGTTGCCCCAGGGAGCTGGAGCAGGGCACAAGTGCTCACCAGGAGGTTGAAGGTGCAGCTCATGCTGTAGGTCTTGTTCTCGTCATTCATGACAGCCCGGTAGTCCAGGAGCCGCTCCAGGAGCTCACTCACCAGCCTCACAAAGTCCTCTCCAGGTTTGGCCAGCTCAGGGTGGCTCTGGCAACAGCTCAGCAGGCTGGGGAAGAGAGGGGGCCATGGGTCCCACTGCACAGCCAGCTCTGCAGCGCTCCCACCACTGCCCTGCTCAGCACCAAAGGGCAGGGACAGAGCCTGGGCGGAGCAGGGGCGTCACCCAGGGCAGGAGTAATTCCTGGGGCAGAGGTAACACCTGGGGCAGTGGCATGATCTGAGGCAGGGGTAATTCCTGGGGCACAGATAACACCTGGGGTAATCACCTGAGGCAGGGGTATCACTTAAGGCATAGGGTAATTCCTGAGGCAGGGGCATCCCAGGGGATGGGAGCATCACCAGGGGCAGAGGTAACAGCAGGGTCAGGCTGGCTGGGGCAGCAGGGATGTGCAGGGGGCACACGATAGTGCTCAGGCACCAGCCTTCCTCCTCGCTGGTCCCTTTCCCCCATGGCACACTCCGGGCCAGGGCACGGCGTGAGGAGGAGGCGTGGGATGGCAGGCAATGGTGACAGCAAAGGGTCGTGCCCTGGGGTGAAGGTGTCAGGGATGTCACTGCACACTCACATGCTCTTGAAAAGCTGCATGTACTGCTCGTCCCCGCGGCCGCCCTCCACTTCGCTGTCCAGCCTGCGCAGGATCTCATCCTCAAACTGCAGAGAGGGGATGAAGATGGGCTGAGCTTGGAGCAGCCCGCCCCCAGAGACCACCCTAAAGGGATGGTTCCGTTCCCGCTCCCACTGGCGCGGCCATGCCACTCCCCCGGTGTGGGTGGTTCCCACAACATCCCACCCCATCCTGCTCGCCCAGGAGCAGCCGGGGTCCTCACCCGGCCGAAGCTCCCGGTGAGCCGGTGCTCGCAGAGCATCATGTCGAAGAAGATGGGGATGGTGGACTTGCGCAGCTCCAGCTCCGGCACCAGCGTCATTTCCAGGATAGGACCCACCATGCCCGGGATAAACTCGATTTTGCGCTGGCCTGGGAGGACAGGGAGGGCTGGGGGGCAGATCCACACCCGTGCAGGCTTCCATGCCCAAACCAGCAAAACCTTGCTCCCCACACCCACTCTGGGGATGGTACTGATGGGCATCAGCCCACAGAGACCCAAAAATCCCCCATCGCCGCACACCGTGGCTCACCGAGGCTGTACCACATGTCCCGGATGGACGCTCCGATCCTGGCTCTCATGTCCCCGTACCTGCCGGGACAGAGGCCAGTGAGCATCGCTCTGCAGCCCCGGCTGTGCACAGCCCAGCTGGTTCGTCCCAAAATCCCTGACCTCGGGGCATTGTCGCAGCTCGAGGCAGGGACCCGAGGTGATTGGGGACTCACTTGGCCAGAATAGTGTTGCGTTTGGCTGGGGAGAAGTTCTCCAGCTGCAGGGAGTCCTGGGTAAGGAAAGCCACGGCCAGGTGGAAATAATTGTTCCAAAGCTGCAGGAGAAGCACAGGGATGAGTGCCAGGCTGGATGGCACAGCTGGCTGGGGATCCTCTCCTGACCCACGCGGCCCGAAGCAGCGCCCACCCACCTGCAGCTCGAAGTCGCTGTTGCTCAGGAACATCTCTGTTAAGGTCGTGGCAAACTGGTTGATGGCGCGCAGGAACTCCCTGGGGCGAGTGAGCACGGGCACTGAGTGAGGGCAGCACCGGCGTGCCCACTGCCCTGCCTGGTGTGCCCACCATCCTCACACAGAGCTGGGCACGTCCTCTGTGCCCATTCCAGCACAGCCAAGCACTGCCCAGCGCACCTGGGCACGTCCTGAGCATGTTCCAGTGCCCCCCTGTCCCGAGGCATCCCAGGTTCTCACACGCGCCCCAGGATCCCCCCGCGGGTCCCTCCGCAGGCCCTCACCGGTTCTGCACCATGTTCATCACCACCCAGTCCCCGGGATACACTGTCTTCCCAATCAGATCCTTGAAAAGGATAAAAGTCTCCATGAGGAAGTCCTGCCAGGGAGGGAGAGATGTCAGGAGCTGTGCAGTGCCCTCCAGGGATGCAGTGAGGGACGTGCTGGCGGCAAAGAGCCCGGTGTTGCGGCGGGGCAGCACTCACCATCAGCTCAGCCCGGGAGGGGAATGCCTGGATGTAGGTGCTGTAGTGATCCTTGTCCATCTGGCTCAGGATGGCAGCCATGCAGGCCACATAGTGGCTCTGGGGGACAGGAACTGGTCAGGCCCTGCTGGGTCCTGCAGCTGGCACCATGGAACAGGACACTGTCCTTGTTCCTCCAGCCAACCCATAACCCAGAGCCCCAGCTGCCTTGGGGTCTGTTCACCCCTGCCTTCCCTGGTCCCTTCCTCCCCAGCACTCCAAAGTTCTTCTCCTGGCCCCTTCAAGTCCAGTTCCCAGACTCTGTATCCCCCTCCAGGGATGGGATGGCTCCCGCACCCACCATGACGCCAGGGGGATGCAGGTGTAGTTACAGAGTGGTGCTGAAGCACCTCTGTCATTTTTGAGATAATTTAAGGCCATCTCTAGATGAAAGGGCATTTTGAAAAGGGCAAGCAGGTTCTTTCTGGAGCGCCTCCAGTGAAGAGCCCCAAACTGAGCCCTTAGCTGCACTCCAGGAGGCTGCCAGCTTTGTGCCAAGATAAGTGGAGTGTGCACGAGCAGGATGCTGCCCAGAAAGCTGTCCCAGAGATACATCCGAAGCTGGAAACTGCAGGAAAGGACAGCTGTTTCTGGGGTAAGAGCATTGTCCGGCATGCTCAGGAGCAGTGACAGCCCTGCCATGCCCCGGTGTCACTGATGGAGCTCTGTGAGTGACTTCAGGCGCCAACTCATCCCCAGGGACTGCCGTGCTGCGAGCCCTGCGAGGGCAGCACAGAGCGCCGGGCACCGCTGCCCATCCCGAGTGCCGCAGGCACCTTCCAGCCCTGGCAGGTCCGGCACTGACGGAGCTTCCTCCCGGATTCCGGCGGAGACGGAGCCCCACTGCAGCCCCAGGCCAGACCTTGCCAACTACATGCAGACCCAAGCGGACAGTTCGGGGAGAGATGTGACCGCCGCTGGTGACCAAGAGCTCGGTCACCAGCCCCTGCCTGGGCAGCCCCGGGAGCTCCTCGGGACCGAGGGCTGCCGCGGGGAAGCACCGTGCTCCCACGGCCAGCCCTGGCTACAAGGGGTTTGCAGGGAATTCTCTTGTGCAAAGCAAACGGCTCAAGCCCCAACAGGTCCCGCTCCTTCGGGAATCCGTGTGGTGCCACAGCCCTGCGGCCGCCCCGCCGGGCGCTGCCCCGCGTAGCATCACCGGCACGCCGGGGGTCCGCAGGACCGGGACTCGCGGCCACCGTAGCGCCCGGGCAGCGCCCTCCCGGTGCCGGGACCGCGGCTCCTCCAGGGTTCCGGGGTTTGGCTCCCGGGCGCGCTCCCCACCGCGGGGCTCCGCCCCCCGCCCCGCTCNNNGCCGCCGCCGAGCACCAGGTACCGGGCGGGATGGGGAGGAGGCTCGGCCGGGGAGCGGGGCGGCGGCCGGACCGAGTGCTGCGAGCATCGGCCCTGCGGTGCCGGCCGGGACCAGGACCCCGGCGGCCCCGCGGCCGGGGCGTGGGAACCCCGGGACCGGGAGCGGCGACACGGTGCGGACAGCCCCGAAACCGGGACTGCGCGGCGGCGTGGGAACCTCGGGGGTGCGGGAGCGATGCGGGTACCCTCGGCCCGCGGGATGCGCGGGGGCCGGGGCGAGGAGCCGATCTGGGATGGCGAGGAGGATCCTCGGTGTCCCCGGATCCCCGGGGGTCGCGGCGCCTCCTTGTCCTCCCCTCTTTTGCTCCCGGCGAGCAGGAGCTGCCTGGGAAACTGCTGGAGGCACGGGGACGGTGGCACCGCGCACCGAGCATCCTACGGGCACCGTGCGCCGAGCACCCCGCACCGAGCCCCCCGCGCTGGGCACCCCGCACCGAGGTGGTCACCGGCTGCCATGGCGGGGGTCTCTGGGGGACACAGCCGTGCTGGAACGGTGGCACGGTGTGTAGCCTATGGAGGTTCATCTGTGGCGGGAGCTGCTGCGTTAGAGGGGCCGAAGAGCCCCACGTCGTGCCGCGGTGCCGCAGCCTCGCCCTGTCCGCCCCGGCCCGTGGCCCCGCCGCTCGCTACGGGGTCGCTGCGTTCTGGAGCCGCTCTGGGGAGCGGCCAGGCGGGCTCATCTCCGCTCGCCCTCGTTAGGAACGCGTCCGTCAGCCGGGGCTGTGCCGGGTGACACACGCACACGCAGATCCAGGGATGTCACTTTCGGTACCGCGCGCCGCGGTGACGCCGGCCGGGGCTGGAGGGATTCAGCCCACGTTGCTCCCGGCAGCTCCCGGCGCCGCGCTCCGCGCCCAAGGCCTTGTATCCGCCGGCGGGGCTCCGGGATGCGGGAGCGAGCCCCAGGCAGTCCCGCGAAATGGGGATGCGCAGCTCCCGGCATGTGCGGGTCCCTCCCGGAGTGCTCCGGTCCCGGTCCTCCCCGCGGGAACGCACACAAACCCCGCTAGAGCTGCGGCTGCCGGCAGCGGTGCGGGAGAGGGGCCGAGGTCTCCGCGGAGCCGGTTTCGTGTTGGGAGCACGAGGTGGACACGTATGAGTAACCACCGGGCCCCGGCTGTGCCAGCACGGGGACATACGGGGACATCGGTGTCAGCTGCTCGCTCTGAGGGGCACAGCGCGCTCAGTGCCAGCAGCAGCTCGCGGCGATCTCCACACTCGGCCCCTCCCGGGGTACGGGAAGGAGCCCCTCGGCACAGCCGCGGCGGCAGGGGACGCGGGGACCGCCGGCTGCGCTCCCTCCGGGCGGTGCTGCCCGAGGAGCGGGGCCGGGAGCAGCGGGAGGGACCCTCGGGCAGGCTGAGGACGGCACCTCCGGCCCTTCCCTGTGTCCCCTCTCCGCAGGGAGCGTTCGTCCTTCCGGCGCGCTCGGGGGAGCAGGGTGGATTTCGCCGTAGAAGCTCCTTTGCAATGAGGTTGTCTTCTTTACAAATGATAATTATTGTAATTACTTAATAGGCTGGTGGCATCCAGAGGCCACGGATAATTAGTGGGTCTATTCCTGTCCCTGCTAACAACATACTCCAGTCCTAACCGGTGCCGTGGGCAGAGCCTGCCTTGCGTGTTTGCCGAGATGCTCCGTGTGGTCTGGGCTGTTTGGTGGTGGGGAAACTGAGGCACGAGGCGAAGGAAGACACTTGCTAATTCCCAAATTCCCCTGGTAGCCAGCGTTGTCTAAAGCACATGGAGATAAACGGGAGCAGGCTGCTCGATGGCATTGGGAATGCACTTAAAGGCAGGAATTTGTATTCTGGAAGGACGTTCTCAGTGCTGGGAGCTGCAGCTGCAGAGGCAGCCGCTGGCTGCCGGCACCGTGGCCGGTGGGTGCTGGTGGGACGGGGGCTGCCCCAGGGGGTCCCGGCTGCCCGTGGGACCGAGCCCCCCAAGGACCGGTGTGTGCAGGGGCAGCTGGGGAGGTGCAGGAACTGCTGGGCAGGGAAGCCTTTCCAGCTTTTTCCAGAAGTGTGCTCTAGGGACGGTTGGTGGCTTTCTGATGCCATTTCTGGCATGTGAGGGAGCCCACAGAGCCCTTGTCACCCAGGGTCCCCTGGCCCAGGCAGCTGCTTTGCACACTGGGGCAGATGGGCTCCAGATGGGTGCCCAACCCCTTCTCCAGAGCTCCCTGGAGAGTGCAGGGCTGAGGAGGTCTGCAGATGAGCTGGGTCTCCTGTGACCAAATGTCTCTGGGCAATGTCCCACTTCCCTTGTCCTGTCACTGCTGCAGGATCAGCCTGTGCTGGAGATGCCACCAGGTTTTGGTGCTGGGCACCAGCTGAGTTCTCTGGGCTGGATCTCTATCAAAAGCATCTTCCCAGGTCCCTGTAGCCACACGGGGCATCTCCAGGGCTCGGAGGAGGGTAGCATTGCCCATACCCCATTCACTGGGAAGGAGGCAGCCGAGCAGGATGTTCTTCCTGCCAGGGTGATCTCTCCTGCAGCCCCGGGGTTGGCACTGAACCATAGCTCCAGGGATGCTCTCCTGCTCCTCCACGGATGCAGCTGAGGGAAGCCTTGGGACACGGAACAAACTCTTCCTCAGCTGCTCCCGCTCTGCACGCGCTGTCTGACCCGCTCTGCCCGTGCTCCCCCAGGCAGGTCACTCTACCTCTTCACATCTCATTAAAACAGTGATGCCAATTCTCCTCTGCCTGGCAGAGAGGTGGGAACGCCAGCAGGTAGCACAGGGAACAGAGACACCACTGCCATGACAGCCGTATTAGCATCCACGGGAGACAGAGGAATAATTTGGCTTCTGCAGCTTCTGAAGGCTCGTGCAGAGGCTTTGTACTCCCGTCTCCCTGGCCGTGTGCAGCCTCCATCTGCAGCACCAGCACATCCGCAGTCGGAGGGGAGCGATGGAAGCAGAGCTGGTGACCTCCACGTGCCAGGAGGATGTCGCTCCCCCTTCCCCGGCCGACGGGATCCCTTCCACCAGGCCAGGCCAGGCCAGCCAGGAGCCTCAGTGGCTCCAGAGAGGAGCCTGTGGGGTGCCTGTGGGTGCTGGTGCCATGGGGAGGTGGGTGGCAGGGGCTCCCTGCCTCAGCAGGGTGTCAGAGCCTTCTCCTGGGCCCTGTGGCTGGGAGAGTGACTAATGTTCCTGCAGAGCACTTCAGCCAGTGACCTACATAGGGATGAGTGCAGGTCCCTCGGCTCGTGGGAGCCGCTGCTCGCACTGGGACGTGCGCCAGTGCCACTCCCAGAACCCCTGGGCCATGCTCGATGCCTGGCTTGGGGGAGTTTGGGGCACAGGCACCCCAGGCGTGGCCCTGGTGGCAGGGACAGTGCCTGTGTCCTCATCTGGGCCAGCCCAGGGGTCTTGGGAGAGCTGCAGTGGTGTTCAAGGATTGTCAAGAGGGGTCAGGCACTGCGAGGTCCATCAGGGACATGGGGAGCTGGCCTTGGGGACAGCAGTCAAGCTGGACTCAGGGAGAGCTGGGAATGTGGCTGGAGAAGGGGTGAATCCTTGCTGGGGACTGCGAGGGCTGAGCACCGAGGAGGGAGAAGAGCTGCTTGAGCGGAAGCTCTCCGTTGGCACGAGTACAGTCGGATACAAACGGGCCATGATTAAGTGCCTGCAGGAAATGAGAAGGTCTGTGAGGCTCCCAGCAGCCGGGTTCTGGAAGAGCCTCCAAGAGAAGCATGAGGGCAGGGCATGAGCTGGCTTCGTGGTGAAGCTTCCTCAGCGAGGAACCAGACTTGGGGTGTGCAGGCTGCCCGAGGAGCTGCTCCAAGTCCTCCATCCTCGAGTCCCACACATGCTCTGATCCAAGAACAAACGCCTCGAGTCCTCCCTGAGCCAAGGCAGGATTAGGCTGTGCTGTGGAGTGATGTGTCATGAGCCTGGTTCCTGCCCCTCCAGCGCCTCATCCTCCAGTGCTGCCCTGCTCCACTGCCAGCAGCCCTCATCTTCCCTCTGGAGATCAGGAAAATCAGATGTGTTGCCCTATGAAGGCACTACCTCGAGCAGAGCTGGGTCATTCACTTCTCTCCTCTGCAGTTCCAGGAGAACCTGACTTCCTCTCTCATAAATCTCAACTCCTGGCTTCCTGTGTGCTGAGGAGAAGATTTATGTGTCTGCTCCGTTTTTCCCTCTTCCATGGCTTTACTGGAAAGGATGAGGGAGAGGATAGGTGGAGAAAGGGCTGAAGCTGGCAGGTAACTTTCCAGACAGGGCAGTGTGAGGCAGAACTCTGCCCTCTGAGGTCAGCCCTGCACCATCAGAGATGATTCAAACCCAGCAGGTTTAGTGCCTCTTACTCACAAAATTCACCACCCATCAGCGCTGGCCAGAGAAACCCAAGTGCTGGGGCTCTCTAAGGGGTGCCCATGAGAAGAGATTCCTGATGCTTCCTCAGCTTCTGGGGTCACTCAGAGGAGATCATTCCCAGCTGTGTGAGCATCCAGCAGAATCCACTGCTGCAGAACTCAGGGCATCCACTGTGTCACAGTGTCCTCACCTGCTTTCACCTGTACATCACCAACGTGACCTGCTGTCTCACCTTATCCATGTGCCTGGAATTCCCATAGGAACCAGAGGAGAAAAACACTCAGACCTTAAAAAAATTGCTGAGATGGAGGGTCCACCACTGTGCAAAACCTTTCCAAGCTGTTCCTGTGCCAGCTGGCCTCACTTTTTAAGGAATTTGCTTCTCCGACCTGCCAACACTCATTTCCAGCTGCCGTGAGTGGAGCTTGGAGCTGCCACCCCGAGCCCCATCCTGCACAACCTCTGCTCCATGCCCCTGGCCTGCCTCTGTACTGGCCTTTCTTCTTCCTTGCTCTTCATTTTCTCCCCTTTCCTCAGTTTCCCTCTGTGGTCTGCAGGATGGTTACAAGCAGAGACGAGCTGCTTAGCTGGTTTTAATCCACTCAATGTGTGCTGCTTTGCTTTTGGGATCCTCCTGCTTTCTTCATTGAAATGTCAAATGCCTCACAGAAATCCGAGTCTGCTCCGCCGAGGCTTTTACCTCCACTGACCAAACTTGGAACCTCATCAAGCCCGGCAGCAAATGGGTTTGACGAGCCGTGCTCTCCGCAGCCCCGCGCTGACTGCCCTGGCTCATTCATGCTGCCGCCCTTCAGAGGGGATTAATCAAGCACCAAAACCATTCCCTGGACAGTTCCAGCCCACCTGCACCCCCCAGGTCGCCATGCCACAGCCCTGTGGCTCCCTGTCCCACCCACTGCGCTCTCCTTGGCTCGCTGTCCAATGACCACTCCAAGGAGGATCCCAATGTCCGGCAGGGCACGTCAGAATGGAGCACCAGGGCTCCTGCTTTGGCCTCAGGAGGTTGTGCAGGTCTCTTCTGGAGGGAGGAGTGACCATAGCCCTGGGATCCTGTTGGAGTAGACCCTGGAAGGGGCTGTGGTGGGCTCAGGACCTTGGATGGGCTCCAGATGCTGCAGGATTGAGGTGCTGAGCACCACTGCCCAGTAAATGTGCTTGAAGAATGGCTGGGAAGTGCTGGTGTGGCTGGGTGCCGGGTGCATCCGAGATGTCCTTTGGAGCCATCAGCAGACTGGGTTCCTGAGGTTCAGGGACAGTCCAGGAGAGCCCATCAGACAGGGCAGCCCCTAGGATGCACCATCCTGATCCCATCCCACAAAGGGACTCATTATCCATGCCCGGAGATGCCGCAGCAAACAGTGCCCGAGCGCGGCACTAAATCCAACCACAGCACAAAGAAAACGCAGGGATGCGTGGGAGGGTCCTGGCGTGGGTGTTTGACATCCTCAGAACTGTTCCCAAACGGAGTTGCTCCATGTATAATTTATAGGCTTCCCTTTGTCCTTGTGGCTCGTCTCTGATCTCCCGGCGGTTCGGGAAGGCCGAGGGTGCTCCGGCGAGGCCCCGCCGAGTGGCAGCGCCGCGTTTGCTGCGTCGGCAGGGGACGGCCTCGTCCCACGCTGCGTCAGCCAGGGCTCGCCGAGGGCCCCGTCGCAGCATCACGGGGCTGGTCCTGCTCTTGGACCGTGCCAGAGGCGCTCCTGCCCCGTGCTGGGTCCTTCCCAGCACCCTCTGCCCCACGCCCGCGTTAAGGACCCCTCCGGAGCAAGCTGGCCACACGCAGGCTCCTCTGGAGTGCTCGGCTCCAGCACGGAGATGTGGCCAGCAAGTTCCTCTGCCCTCCCTGGCACGGCCACAGCCGAGGATGCTGCCGGGGGCACGGGCCGGGGGCACCAAGCTCTGGGCACCGGCCACTGCCGTGGCACAAGGACAGAGGTGACCCCGCGTCTGTGACGGGGCCTCAGGGGTGGCTCATCCCACGGCCGCCATATCCTGGCAGGCTCTACCCCAGGCCAGCGTGGGTGCCCGTGCCCCGGGCCAGGAGGGACGTGGTGATGCAGGAAGCGAGGACGGGCGCCTCTGGCTCCAGCCCCAGCCAGCTCGCTCCTCCGCCTGTTGCTGTCCATACTAACGAGGAGCCCCATCCCATCCCTCGTCTCGTCCTGCCTCGCAGACATCTCCGGGCGTCTGGGCACGGCTCCAAGCTCGGGAAGGGAAGCGCCGGGCGGCTGGGCGGCGCGTGGAGCAGCATCCCGACGAACACGGAGCAGGGTGTGCGGAGACGCCGGGGCGTGCGGGGCCAGGGTGGGCGCTGGGAGGGCTGTGAGAGCCCCCTGCTCCGCTGGGTCAGTGCTCGCAGCCGGCGTGGGCAGGCGCGGGGCACCGGCACGCAGCGCTTGGAAGTTTGGTAGTGCCGGCACTGGGGACTCCGGGCTGCTGTGCTGAGTCAGCGCTTCGTGCCAGCAGGAACAAGGCAAGACAGGGAGGGGGCCGGGGGTGCTGAGCCGTGTGTCCGTCCCCAGTGAGGGCAGGGGGGCTGAGGAGCCAGCGAGGCTCCCGCCTCGGCGTGCGGAGAGGGTGCGGGGACACTGCGGGAGCACCGGGTTGTGGTCTGGGGCGGGGACCGTGGGAATGTGGGACACGGGACACGGTATGGTGCGGCAAAGCTGAACCACTGCCCGCTGCGGCTGGAAGCTCTCTCTTTGGCCGCGTCCCAAAACGAGCCGACGGCCTTCCCCGCATCCCAGGATATCCCAGCACGGCGCCCGGTGTGCCCCGTGCTCCCGGTGCCCGGGCAGTGTGATTGGCTGGGGCAGCCGCCGGCGGCCCAGTGGGCAGAGGCAGAGCCAGATGGGCACTCTCGGGGGGTGGGTGCTGGGGATACGCCTGGGACAGGGCTGCGGAGTGCTTCGCCTTGCAGGTGTGGGGAGGAAGAGCCCTGCAGAGCCGTGCGGGAGCGATGGCCGGGACGGGGACAATGGCAGGGAGCAGGACGATGGCACGGATGGGGATACAGCTGGGTACAATCCCTCCTGTGACCCCGGGTCCTGCCCCTGTGCCCCCTGTGAAGTGCTGCTGGTGTCAGCGACATCCCCTGGCCTTACTGCAGGTTCTCCCTCCTGGTTCTCACGTGTCTCAAGCGGCTCTGTGTCCCCAAGGCACTGTCGTGCCGCTGCTCACAGAGCTGGTCCCCCATGCCTGCAGCCCAGCCAGCACCTCTGGTGCCCAGCCCGGCCTCAGTCACCCATGACATGTCCCCTGTGCCCATCTGGCCATGCCTCACTCGTGATGGCTCTCTGTGGCCATGCCCTAGGCGGGATGGAGCCCATGCCCGCTCCCGCCTTGTCCCGTGCTGGATGCGGTGCCCCGCGCCCGTCCGGCCCTCACGGGAGCCCCTTGGCCTGGCCCCTGCCCTGCCCTCCCGCTGCCCGCGCCCCGCGCACGAGGCACCAGCCCCGGCGAGGCAGAGCTATTTTTAACAGCTGCTTCTGCTTGATTTGAGCTGTGAACTCGGAACGTGTTTATGCTAAAGGGCTTTCTTTTCCCTTCTCCCTTTGTGCTGAGGAGGCAGCGCCGCAGATCAAAGCCTGTCTCTTCGCGTTTGGTGATGGTGGGCTGGGAGGGAGCCGAGGCGGGAGAGGCCGGCAGTTCCACGGGGACACTTGTGTCCTCGGGGGTCCGCGGTGGCGTGGCCGGGTCTGACGCACCTCTCTTTGTCCCCGCAGGTCCGGGAGCCATGGGCGGGCACGGCCGGCACCGGGCGGCCCGCAGCGGGCGGCCCTGAGCCCGGGCGGCCGC
>VWYI01032120.1:99114-119284 GCA_013399455.1 Anthoscopus minutus
GATCTGGTGGGGGCGGCGGGGAGCACCTCACCGCCCCGGCAGGAGCCGTCGCCCGTGTCGAGGCTGCCGGCAAAGCTGGACGTGAAGAAATCCCGGCGCAAATGCTTCTGGTTCCTGTGAGCGCGGTGCCCGGTGAGCCCGGAGCGCGGGGGCACTCAGCACTGACCCCCTGCCCACCTCTCCTTCCTCCCTCCCACGGTAGGGTTTGGGTAGCACCAGCTTTTCTATTTTTAACCATTCCGTTGAACGCGGGGAGCTCGGGTGTGGAAACGAGGCGAGGGGAGCAGCGGCTGTATTTAAGGAGAATTCAATAAATTCCACGGAGACGCTATTTTTGTTACATCCTCTCCCGCCTGTGCACTTCTGTTCTGGAGGAGGATGAGAATGAGGAGGGGGAAGCGGCTGTTTCCCTGGATCTCCCTCTGTTCGGGGCTCCCTGAGGTGCCCCAGGCTCAAATCAGTGCCCATCCCCACACCCCACAGCGGGTGCTGCTCACCCATCCCTCCCATTGCTTCCCGCAGGTTAATTTGGAACAGAGAATTTCCACTGGTCAGAGACTGTGGAAAATGGTCTCTCTAAGACTCTGGCCTGGAGAGATGAGACCTGTCCCCAAAACCCCCGCGTGGAAGGGTGGGCTGGGCGAGGGTGGGGAAGAAGCACTGGTTGATTATAGGGAGACTTGAACGAGGAGCTCAAATACCCCGGGCTCTGCGGGGCTGCCACCAGAGGAAACACTCGGCATCGGGGCCCCAGAGCCCGCGGGTGTCTGAGCACATCCTGAGGAGTGCCTGTGGTGGGAGCTGCTCCAAAAGCACTGCTCCCCCGGGCACGGCGAGCGGCTGCTGCAGCCACAGAGGGGAATGCAGGGTGGGCAGGTTTGGCTGCAGCTCTCCTGTTGGTGCCCACACTGCAGCACCCCAAAGCAGGAGATGCACACAGAGTTAAACCCTATCCCATGTGCTGGGGACACCCCTGGTGCTGCAGCCGGGACAGTGGCCCAGGGGCACAAATCCCTTCTCCAGCGGCAATAGGATGGGTGGAGGGACGCTGTCCCTACAAGGGACAGGAACGCACTGGCGTCCTCCAGCTTCTTGCTGTCGCCCTGCAGGGCACAACACAGGTCACAGCTGGAGCCCCAGGTGACAGGGCTGGTCCCCTGTGTGCCCAGGGGCTCAGTTCTGACCCTGTGACTGGTGGCTCCCACCGTACAGCACCCTCATCCCACCCCTGGGTACCCTCTGGCTCCTCCACATTGATCCCACAAAGCATCCCATAAAGCTGTTCCCTGAGGGGATCCACAGGGACCCTGCTCAGCTGGGACAATCGCTAGGAGAAGACACCAAACCCCAGCCCTGTGGGGTGCAGGCACACGTATTTTTGGTTCCCTCAGCCCTTCCCAGCAGCTGGAACTGCTGGGGCAGCCTGGGCTGAAGGTCTGGGGCCCCCGACTGAGGGCTGCGGCAGCAGCACGGGAACGATGGGCGGTGCTGGGAGAGCTGCCAGACGGCACCTGTGGAGCCAGGAGCGAGCAGCAGGAGCGCGGCACAGCAAAGGATCCCTCCCTGCTGCGGGGACTGCACTGCACTTCCCTCATCCCCGCCCGCCCCCATCGCTGCCCGGCGCTTTCGGCTCCGGCTGCCCCGGGCCTTGAGTCAGAGCCTGGGAACGAGGGAAAGAAGCAGGATGGAGCCCCAGTGCGACCCCGCATGCATCTCCTGCCTGAGTCACGGCTGAATCACAGCCCGGCGCTGAGATCGCGGCACGGCCCCGGCGGCAGAGCTGCCGCTCCGGCTGCCCACGGCTCTCCCCGGGCACGGCACAATTCCCTGCTCCGAGCTTCCAGAACACGCACCAACACGGCTCATCGCCCACCCTACGGCGCAGTGCAGCTCCTTGGTTTGCCTCCACGTCCTCAGAGAAGATCCCGAGCCCTCGCAGGCCCCGGCTCGGTCCCCTCCACGTGGAGCTCAGATCCGCCTCCCCTCCCGTGTGTCCAGCGCGCTACTCACATGTTCTTGGCATGTAAAACTGCGACGGTTCACTGGGTTCAGTCCCTTGTTTTCCAGATAATGCAGCCCAAACCCTTCACTGCTCCCAAAACACTTTTTCCTGCACCTCCTGCACGCCCCCTACTCTCCGGCTGCCCGGCTCCCTGCACGGCTCCTGCTTTCCCCTGCATCCCACTGGGAACATCCCTGGCATCCACCCCCATCCTGCTGGGTTGTGGCAGCAGGGCCAGCAAGGAGCAGAGCCACTCACACACACCCAGAGCCCCAAAGCAGTGACACCTCCCGCCTCTCCCGTGTAGCCCGAAGGGAAGCGTGGCTGCACTGGGACTCACCCTCAGCGGGTTCTCCCGGCCCAGGACGATCACCCTGCGATTGACTGTGTGGAGCAGCCGCTCCAGGATCACCTGGATGTGCTTCTTCACCTGTGCCTGCAAGGTAAGAGGTGGCAGGGCCATGGCAGGGCACATCCCAGCTGTGGGACATGTCCCAGCATGGCTCATTCAAGGGCTGGTGGCATTGGGGTGGAGAGATGGGAATGGAGCCTGAGCTGGAGCTGGGGTCAGGGTAAGGCAGTGTGCTCCAGTATAAATATGGGATTGGTGATGTCTGTACAGCTCAGCCCTGTACACCCCCCTGGAAAAGTGGCCACCTGGCTGAGGACAATGGGGACAGCTGAGGATGATGATGGGGATGGCTGCACTGGCTCTGGGCAGGCAAAGGTGGGTTCAACTCTCATGAGGTTGAAGCAAGAGCAGAGTCCTCCCCCAAGAGGAGCTCTCCAAAAAGGCTATTTCAGGTTTAAAAGTTAAGCCCAAAATGAGACATTTCACCATAATTTCTGAGTTTTCCATCTCTCTCAGGACACAGTGTCCAATTCAGCTCCCACAGTGCCAATCACTGCACTGCAGGTGTGACACCTGAACCTCCCAGGGGCCCCCAAAAGGGACCCCAGAGCATCCAGGAAGGGCAAGAACAGAAGAAGGGCTCCTGAAAAGCCAGAGCAGAGAGCCCTGTGCATTCCAAACACATTGTGTTGCTGCAGAGACACTCACCAGCTCCACATCCCCGCGGTCCTTGTGCCGTGCTTGCAGCTTCTCTGCGCTCTGCAACCACCAGAAACAGGGCTGAGACCCCCAGGAATGGCCCCTTCCCACCCCAGAGAGGCCACATCTGAGCAGGTGGGTGCCCACCATGTCTCTTGTCTCACGTCTGGGGTCATCACTCTTCATTTTGGAGTGTGATACTGTCCAGGGGCTGACTGGCAATTGCTGACCAGCTGTCTTCCTCCCTGCCCTCACCTTCCTCCCAGCTCTGCAGAGCTGGTGATGTCCCCACCACCCTCAGGTCAGGGTCATCCCTGAGCCTGGAAGCCCCTTCCCCACTCATGCAGATGTTGGGCAGCCCACTAGAAACTCACTGAGGTGGAAAGCACGAGGTTTTTGCCCCACCCTGGAAATGTTTCTGCCGGGATGGTGACACCCACAGTTCCCTGGCTGACTGCAGTGAACTCCAGACATATCCTGGCCAGGAACTGTTGCTTAAGCCCATTCAGAGGGGTTTGGTCAGGTCACTGCCCAGCTGATTCCTCATTTACCTTCTGGGCCTGGTACAGCACTTCCAGGATGCTGCTGAGCAGTTCAATGCAGGCCTCCTCCTCCTCACCTGCCTGGATCAGCTCCTGCAGGATGGGCAGGGCTGCCTGCAGCACCAGCTCCCGGCACTCTTTGGGGACAAGGGGGCACAGGCATGAGAGAATTGTCCCCATCTGTGGAGCCACCTCGAGCACGAGGCAGAGGAGGGGTCTCTGCTCAGGGTTTCATCCCCATCCTGTGGCTCTGGGTGAGCTCAGCAAGGGCAGTGCCACCAGGAGCCTTCTCACCATGGGACTGGAAGGCTTTGCTGCTGGCAATGTGAGTCAGGGACTGCAGCTTCTGCTTCAGCAGGCGCTGGGGCAGCAGCTTCCCCACAAAGTCCCGCAGTACGGCCCTGCCATCAGGAGAGGAGTTAAACCAGGAGCTCCAGGTTCTGGTCAGGATGGGGCTGCTGGGTGAGGGAAGCCCCTCGATGGGGCAAGAGCCATGTGGGGCAGGATGGTGCCACAGGGCAGCTGTGCCCACCACAGGCACCCAGCAGAGAAACTCTGCCTGAATTCCCGAAATGCATTCAGCTGGGGCTGAGTTCCCAGGCTCAATCTCTGCCCAAGCACGGGCAGCTGCTAAAACTGAGCAGAACTCTCCTATTTTTGCACAGGGAAGGGGATCAGGAGGTGATTCCATACCCCCCTGCCTGCCCTCGCCCTCAGCTCTGTGCTGGATGCAGTGACAGAGGTGGCTGTGGCAGGTGCTGAGCGTGACAACGGGGCTGGGGTTGGTGGGGGCACAGGGACCTTACCCCAAAGTGGAGGAGTCAAAGATCCCAAACACGTCCTCGAGGATGGAGGGCAGATATTTCAGGGCTGCTCCCTGCAGAGGCACCAGAGAGCTGCCCTCAGACAGGGTCCCCACCATCACTCTCTGGAGCCTCCCTCTGTCTGGGAGGCTGTGGGTGCAGAGTTTAGCCCCATCCCAGACCCACCCAGCCTGCACCAGCTCTGCTTCCCCTCCTCCAGCCCCCTGGTCCTGGATGCAGGGAATGAGATCCAGGATGGGGACAATCCCCAGGAACCCTTCCCGGATTTTCCTCTGCAGATTTCAGCACTGGGAGGCCAGGACAGCGTTTGCCCAGTGCCACTGAGCTGCTGACCCAGCTCCACAGCCCCAGAGCAGTGAGGGGCTTGGGGTCTCAGGGTGCACAAGGGGGTACAGCAAGGCAGCACAGGGGGTGGCAGCTCCTTCCGACACCATTGAGGTCTGCACACAGGACGGACAGTGTCACCTCAAAAATGAACACAGTGTCACCTCAAAAATGAACACAGTGTCACCTCAGCATGGGGACAGCCAGTGCCTGGCCTGGGCACTGTCCCTCCCACCACACACCAGAGCTGAGCCCTCCCAGCACCTCTCCATGCCCCACCTGGGAGAGCAGTGTGGGACCCTCCAGCGGGGACTCCATCAGCTGGTTCAGGGCGAGGAAGAACCGCTGCAGGGAGCGCTGGAACTCGGCCACCTCCTTCCCCTCGTAGAGCCTGCAATGGCCAGAGTCACTGTGCTGTCACCGTGCTGTCACCGTGCTGTCACTGTGCCACACACCCACCCTGGCACCGCCAGCCTCTGCCCAGGGGTCACCTGCCATCCCAGTTAATGACACTCGTCCATGAATGGCTGGATCCATGGCTGGATCTAGTGCTGAGCCCTGGCACTACCACAGCCCTGGCACAGCCACTGCCCCACCATGTCCACAGACACACTCACAAAAGCTCTTTTTGTCTTTTTTTTTTTTTTAAAGCCCCATTTCCATGATTCCACAGCCCAAAACCCTTTCAAAGCAGTTCAGCACCGTCCCACTTGAGCAGGAACTTCCTGAGCCTTTGAGCCCCCCTCACCAGCTAGACCAGAGTGAACTGAATGAGGGAATTTTAGCCACGGGATGTGCAAAGCTGCAGGAAAAGTGCAAAGCTGAAGTGTGATTATAGGAATAAAGTCACTGCAAGGTGACTTTACACTACCAAGTGTTTGAGGTAATTCCCCCATCACTGACACCAAGCAGTGGCAGGAAAAATTATCCAGCTATGTAAGGAAATCCTGGAATTATAGACTGGTTTGGGCTGGGAGAGCCATCCAGTCTCACCCCCTGCCATGGGTTGCTCCAAACCCTGTGCAACTTGGCCCCAAAATCCGGGGGCACAATGAGCACTGGCAGGAAAAGTTCTGCCACCCTCAGTGAAGGTTAAAAAGCAGAAACAGCCAGAGGAAGCGGCGAGGAGGAAGCAGCGAGGGAGAGATGTCACCACAGTACAATCAGGGTGCTGGGGGGCCCTGAGGGGACACAGGGAGGAGTCCCAAGGTGGAGGACAGCACCTTCAGTCATCCTTGCAGCTACCTGGGCTCCTCCCAGGAGCTGCAGGCGCTGCTTGTCCGGCTCCAGCAGCAGCACAGGCAATCCCAGACCCGGCAATCTGCAGCAACTGACTCTAATTACAACGCAATTCCTGTCGATTACAGCCTGTACAAATTGCAGCACGTTTGGAGCACTTAGAGGATCTGAGGAGCCCCTGTTATTGCATGCTGAGATTGCTGAGATAAAGGGAAGCTATATAAAATCACTAAATGTCCTCGGGGATGTCTCTGTTCCAGGCAAACTCATTCGCGGGGCTGTTTGCAAACGCGCCGTGTAATTAATTTCTCCTGCCAGGAGCGCTCTAAGCTGGGAATCCACTCTGTGTCCTCATGCAGGAGGGAGAGCCAGGTGCTGGGTATGATGTTCTGGAGCACCACAGAGCTCTGGAGCACCCCAGAGCCAGGGATGAGACACTGGGAAGGGATAGAAGTGGCAAGGACAGGGCTCAAATCACACAAATCTGTCAATACAGAGTGGGGCAAAGTGAGGTGTGACAGTCCCTGGGGGCACAGGCACCCCAGAACAGCTCCTCACTGACTGTGGGAGCAACCACAGGGACCCCAACACACCCTGGGCTTGGGGTGGAGGAGGCAAAGCCCTCATTCCCCCCAAAACAGCCACCTGCCAATCCACAGTGCCTGGGAATGGGGTGATCCCACTGCTCTTGGTGCCAGCCAGTGCCCACCCCGTGCAGGGGGCCCTTGCCATGTGTGTGGGGGGTCCCTCACTGCCCACCTCGCTGCCTGTTGTTCCCTCAGGACACTTGGGCTTTCGGTGCCGTGTACGTGGAACGAAAGCGGAACATCACCGGCTTTTTCTGTTCTGCTTTCCTCCTCTCCCACCCCAACTGGGATGTGAACCCCACACCCACGGGGAACAAGTGAAACCAGGCCTGTGCCTGCACCCTGGAGGTGCCTGGGGGTACCTTGACCTTTGAGCCTTCTGCTCATCACAGGATCACAGCAGGGTTTGGCTTGGAAAGCACCTCACAGACCCTCCAGCTCCACCCTGCTGCCATGGGCAGGGACACCTCCCTCTGACCCTAACTGGGCTCCAGGAAACCTTCCCAGCACACAGTACCAGCCATGCAAGGGCACAGACTGCCCAGGACACATTTTGCCATTTCCAGTGTGGGAGGATTTTAAAAGCTCATTGGAAACCCCCTGTCAGGGGTGGCTGGGGCAGAGGTCTCTGTGGGGCAGGGTCATTGCTGGGCATTTGGGGTGGCCAGAGAGCTCTCCCACCCCGAGCTGGACAGCACTGCCCACCCTCATACTGGACCACCATTGTCCAGTAGCATCCTCAGGATGGCATGAAGCTGAAAACTGCCAGAATCCTTAAGGAGAGGATTCACAGCGATGGAAGAGTTGCCTGGGGACAGCAGCATGGCCAGGAGCTGAGGACAGCAGCCAGCACCAGGTGGGCTGAGCTGCCTCACAACCCTGGCACTGATGATGGCACTGATGACACCACTCCCACAACACAGGGACCCTCCCAAAGACCCCACAGCCAGGCTCCAGCAGGGTGAGAGAGCAGCACTGGGAGCACTGGGAGCCACTTACTGGGAGAAGAGGTGCCGGGAGCGAACAATGAACTTGAAGATGTACTCCAGGGCCTTGAAGGTGCGCGGGAGGTGCTCGCAGGGCTCCCCCCGGCCCGCCTGCTCCACGTACTGCGTCAGCACCGACAGCAGCTTCCTGCAGGGTGGGATATTTGTGGCCATTCCAGCCCTGTCTCTCCCTGTACCCGCTGTCTCAGCCCTGTCCTGGCTGTCCCAGCCCTGTCCCCCACCATTCCAGCTGTCCCAGCCTGTCCCTCCCCGTGCCATAGGCCGCGGGAACGCACTTGTAGGCGAGTGTGGCGCTGAAATGCTGGCGGATGTAAGCCTCCAGGACCGTGTTGAAATGCTGGAACTTTCTGTCAGCCACCAGCCTCACAATGAAAACCTGAGGGCAGCAGGCAGGGGAACAGCTTGGTGTGGGCAGGGGGATGCCTGGGCAGAGCAACAGCCAGCCTGACCCCACTGTGCCCTGGTCCTGAGATCACTCTTATCTTGGTGTGGGAGAAACCCCTTTGAGTCCTGCTGGGATTGTCCCCCAGAAGGAGAGTGTCCCTCAGAATGCAGCCCTGCCCTGTGCTGGGTCACTCAGAGCAGAAAACCTCATTGCCCCAGTCCAACCAGTGCCCACCCTGCACTGGTGGGGGGCTCAGACCCACACGGGTTCTGCTCACCAGGGCATCAAACACGAGGGTGTCGTAGACATCTGTCTCTGAGTGCTCCATCATGATGGAGAACAGGGCATCCAGCGTGTCCTGCAGGAACTGGGGGGACACAAGGGCTGTGAGGGCTTAAGTGCTGACCCCAGCGTTGCCCAAGACCCAGGTTCTGGGCATGGGGGGGCCTGTGGGTGCAGGAACCAGGGAGGGAGGTGGAGGAGCAAATCCTGCCTGTACCTTGATGACCTCCCCTCCATCCACGTTCATCAGCTTCTGGAGGTTCCCACAGAGCAAGCTGGGCTTGGAGCGCCACTTCAGCAGCCCCAGCAGGTTCACTGGGCAAGAGGAATGGGGCAGTCAGCACTGAGCACTCACTGTCAGACCCCAGTGTTACCAACCCCCAGCTCCCCTATCCCATCCTGGCTGCCCAGGAGCAGCCGGGACCCTGTCAGGATCAGCCAGAACCCCCTCACACAACCACTGCTCGGTGCTGAAATCCCCTGATGCCAGGGCCATAAAGCACAACCTTTAAATAGGTCGTGGCTGTGGGAGACAAAATTGTGCTGCAGGAAGGGAATTAATGGAGAAGCCTCATGCCTGACCCCTCCACACTTAACCACAGTTCCCTGGGCTCTGCAGCCACGTGTCACAGTGTGTCACATCCCCACACCACAAAGCTTTGTCCCTCGAGCCCCCCTGCACTCCAGCCAGAGCAAGATGAGCCATTCCCATCCTTCAGCCTTGCAGCAGGTGGGAGGAGAGCCCAGGGCCCTTCCCCTGGCCAAGGGAGGATGTGTCAGGGCCAAGGGGGCACAAATGTTCTCAGCTGACCTGTGTAGAGCAGCCTAAGGCTGGAAACTCCCCTGAGCTAAGCCAGGAATGGGGAGCTCCAATTCCCACCTCAGTTTGGAAGAAAGGTCATGGAACCTCCAGCAGCCACATTCAAGTGGGAATTCCACTCGCTGCTGATCCTCTCCAGTGGATGGAAGCCCCTCAAAATACCCAGATGGAGCTGATCTCCCCAGGAACAGCCTTGGCCATTCTGACCGCGGCCAAGCAGTAACCGAGCACGCACTGCTCCCACTGCTTCCAGCTCTCTGTCCCAGTGCGACAGACACTGGAGAGCCAAACATCGGGAGAAGTGTGATCCAGCAGGTGGGAACACCACCGGGGAGGAGACACAGTCCTCGAGGGACCAGGACTCACCATTCTGGGTCAGCTTGGTGGAGCAGACGAGCGTGGAGATTTGGAAGCTGTCCCGGCTGGACACGGCTAAACCCGATGTGATCCCGCCCACGCGGAAGGAGGAGCCGGAGAGGAGCTTTGGGTCCGACAGGTTCCGCTCCGACGGCAGGGACAGGTACGCACTGGCGTCCTCCAGCTTCTTGCTGTCGCCCTGCAGGGCACAACACAGGTCACAGCTGGAGCCCCAGGTGACAGGGCTGGTCCCGTGTGTGCCCAGGGGCTCAGTTCTGACCCTGTGACTGGTGGCTCCCACCGTACAGCACCCTCATCCCACCCCTGGATACCCTCTGGCTCCTCCACATTGATCCCACAAAGCATTCCCATAAAGCTGTTCCCTGAGGGGATCCACAGGGACCCTGCTCAGCTGGGACAATCGGCTGGGGGAAACACCAAACCCGTGTCACATGGTGGGGACAGAACAGGCAGGAGGCAGAGTGACAGGAGGAGTCTGAGGCTGGAAATTAAACACAGCTGGGCACTGCTGCAGGGACACTGACATGGAGCGGGACACCCCACAGGTGACCAGGACAGCCTGTCCCACATTGCTGTCACCCTACATCTCCTACCTGGACGGGCATGCCAGGGCTCCACAGCCACAAACCAGCCTATTTCTGTGTCCCCTACTCTAAGCTGAACATGTTCCATCCAGGAGGAGTCACTGGGGTAACTCTGAATGACTTTCCCTGCTCGTTGGCCAGCCTGGGACATGGTGGGTGACCAGAGCCAGGCAGCCAGGCTACAGCTCACAGACATCCACCCTTCCCTGCCTGCAGCCTTGCAGGGTAAAACCCCTCCAGCTAAAGGTCAGATGGAGGTGACAGAGATGTTTGCTGTTAGCTTTTCCCCTCCAGGACACCTGCTACAAGCAGCCAACACACAGGAGCCTTGTGCTCCTTCCCAGGGCTGAACCCGTGCAGGGAAAAACTGGCTGGAGCTTTGACCAGCTGGAGATCAAGAAGTCTGAGCAGCTAAAAGCCTGTCACTCACATTCCTCTAGCAAGCAGAGATAAAAAGATGAAATAGCTTCTGACTCCCAGAATCCAGCCCCCGGTGTCTGCTGGGAAGAGCTGGAGTCAGACAGGGAGAGGACGGAGCAGCGCAGGACGTGGTGGCTCAGGAGGGCAGGGACAGATCTCTGAGGGGACACAGACCCAGAAGGGAGGTGTGTGGGATTTGTTCTCCCAGCAGGGAGGTGTGGGAGGTTTGATCTCACTGTCACAGCCAGCACTGGCACATCCCAAAGGTGCCCAATGCTCCTGCAGTGTAAGGGACAGTTACCAGAGAGCCAGGGACCAGAGCCAGCGCCGAGGGCCACAGCAGCAGTTAAAGAATTTGGGTCTTTTGCCCAAAAATAAAGCAGGGAGGAGGGACATAATAATGATTTCAAATGTGCAGGAGCCTCAGGAAGGAACAGCGTGGTCTGTCCCCATCCTGGGATGCCACAGCAGGCAGCAGCAGGTCGGCTCATCCCAAAAAAAGGCAGGACTCAGGGAGGGATGTGGCTCTGCCTCGAGAAACTGTGGTCACTTTGCCAAAATCAGAGAAAATTCCCATGCAGCAGCCCAGGGACAGGGGAACGGGTGACCCCCCAGGGATACTGGAGCTCCATGGCTGGGCAGGGACCCCAGGAGGTGTCCACAGGGAAGAGCCCTGAGCTCACCCTGGCAGCAGGGACCTGCTCGTGCCTCCCTCTCCTCTGGTCACAGCAGCCCCAGTCCAGGGAGGGGACACCAGTTAATGGGGCAGCACCTTCAGGGGCCCTTCACATTGGAGCTGACTGTGTTTTTTCCAAATGAAGAGCGATTTTCCCTCCCCTCCACTCTCTGGGAGCAAACCCCAGCAGTGCCAGGGCTGGTGAAATCAGGTGAAGCGCAGCCACAGCACGGGGACGTTCCCTCCCCGTCACAAACGCTTAAATCACCTTTTCCCAAACAAAACTTGTCATTCCAAAGGAGCAGCGCAGGGATTGGAGTTGCTGTGTGCAGGGAGCCCCTGCCACCAAGGACAGCGAGGACGGCAGGGAGGCACCGCAAACCCTTGGGGACTTTGGGTATGTGCCACCAGCGCGGTGGCTCAGGCAGGGACAGGGACCCTGGCTCCAGAAGTGCTGCTGTCACACAGCCCCCCAAATTCAGGGCCCCACCCCATACCTTGTACAGCACCAGGTCGTGCTCCCCATCCCGCAGCGTGGTGCCATCGGGGCGCATCAGCCTCACAAAGGCCATGGAGAAAATCCGCTCGCTCCGGTCCTTGGCTGGGGGGGACACACAGGGGTGAGGAGAGGGGGAGCAGGGACACAACCTCCAGGCAGGGAGGGGAGGGAGGCCTGGAGTGAGGGGTGCTCACAGTCGCTGGAGGAGCGGTGGCGGAAGGTGAACCTCAGGTGGGTCCTGTGGACGTCCTCGATGGGAACAGCAATCTGGGGGGGAACGTGTGCCAAGGTGAGGGCAGGGGCTGAGCCCCCACCCCACAATGTCCCTCTGTGCCTGGGCAAGGGCTGTGCCAGCCCCACAGCCTTCCTAGTCAACCAGTGAAGCTGAACTGGAGGTACTGGGATGGGGACAGGGCCCATTCCCAGGACCACCCTCCCCAGTGCTGGTCATGCTGGGTGATCTCCATCCAGGGGTCATGCTGTGATGCTGGCAGCACCTCCATCATCCCTGAGACACAACCAAGGACTGCCCCACAAAACACCTGCCCTGGAGGGGCCCCTCTGCAGCAGCAGGGTCCTGTGGTACCAGAGGAGTGAGAGTCGAGGAGCTGCAGCCCTGTCCCATCCCAGCCCCTGTGCCCTGGGGCTCTCCAGACCTTCAGGGTCTCCATCCAGCGCTGGTGCCGCTGCTGATAGTAGACAACAGAGCGGTAGTGGCTGATGGGGCTGTCCCCTGCTCCTGCATGGATCACGTTCTGCCAGGAGGAGATACCTCAGGATCAGCTCAAATGACCTCGCAGGGAGGGAGAATTCCCATCCCTGCCAGCCCTGGCTACCCCCCAAGCACCCCTGCCCACACCTTCCTAAATGCCATCCCCTCCACCTCTGCCAGGGCTGGTGCCACCTCTGAAGGGACACATGGCCCTCCCAGGGCACATCAGGGCTTGGCTCTGTGTGGATGGAGATGGAGGATGCATCTCTGGACCAGCCCAGACAGGCCCTCAGCAATTCCAGCCCATTCCTCAGGAGCCAGTTAAGAGCTGATGTGAGAACACCTGGAGAGAGGCAAGAGCCAGCCTGGGGAGGTGACACTTGGGTCTGAGCCCCCCTGCCCTCCTGCTAGCCCTCAGCTGCTTCCCCCCCATCCTGTCCTGGGGACGGGTGCCTGGGGGCACTGGAGATGCCCACCACAGATGGCCAGGACGTCTGGCTGTCCCCAAGGAAGGACAATTTTCTCTCTATCCATTCACAGCACTTTCCCATATCTTTATTCTATTCCAAGATCATTATTCCAGGCAGCTCCAGGGGCTCCTCCAGCCAGTTTTGCTATTGGAGTCTGGCTCTACCCAAGGCGAGGTGGCACAGGGGACACCTGCCATACCCGAGGTGAGGTGACACAGGGGACACCTGCCATACCTGCACCACATTTCCTGCCTCGTCACAGACACACACGGTCACCTCCACGTTCTTCTGCGTCTTCTTGCTGCCCTTGTCGAACTCACCCTGCACCAGCGTCAGGTAAATGTCGTTCCTGACATCACCTGAGGGGACAGCCCCGTCAAACAGGTCCTGGTAGCAGCCCCAGGGACCCCCACGCTTGTCACCCCCCCCAACACTTGCCTGGCATAATGACCTCCGGGTAGCCCAGCTTGCGAGCCACTGCCGTGCTGCGGTCCACCAGGTGTGGGTGGTCCTTCCTCACCTGGCTCAGGTCTCCCCACAGCATCTTCAGGGACACCCAGAGCCCTGCAAGGGACCCCAGTGATTTTTCAAGGGGTGACAGCAAGAGCTGGAGGAGCCAGGGCCACCCGGGGCCACAGCAAGTCCTCGACCCTGCAGGGAGCTCCTCATGTGACAAGCAGATGGCCCGGGGAGGAGTCTCAAGGCACAGAGCAGGCACATGGTCTTCACCTTGTCCCTTGTGGTTGATGTCCTTCCCCTCCACTGCCTTCCGGATCATATTGTGAAGGAAATCACCATCAGCTGCCACCCTGGAAAAGCCACGTTTAGGGGAAAAACCTTTTCTCTTTGATCCTTGCACCTCTTGTCCCCTGGCAGCTGGTGTCTCCATGCCAGGGCTGCTCCCTGCCCGCTGCCCTGCCCATGGGGCTCACAGGTGGACGGGGATGAAGTGCTGCTTGTCCTCATCGCTGTCACACGACCCCTTGGTGATGTCGGTGATGTCCATCACTGCAGTGACACAGAGGTGGCACAGGTGGCACCCCAGCCAGTGATCCATGCCCAGGACAGGATCTTGGGGGTAGATGAAGGCAGGGGGTCTCCCCAGGGCTGCTCTGGGGGTCCCCTGCGCCAGGACAGGGTGGTTGTTGTGTCCCTTGGGGGGGAACAATGTGGGGGCAGCCATGCAGAAGCTTGGAGTCTGCAGGCAGGGAAAGGGGACAGTGGGAGCAGCCCAGGGACATCACAGAGCCTGGTGTGGTGGCTGGGGAGTGCCAGGGTGGTGGCACAGGAGTCCCTGGGGGTCTCCCAGGAGCACACGCCCACCTGAGATGCCGAAGGGCCGGCGCAGGCCCGTGCTGAGCTTGCGGCTCTGGCTGTCCCGCAGGTCCATGCGCCCCACCCGGATGATCTGGCACACCAGGAACAGCCGCTCCCGCTTCAGGTCCGTGCTGCCCAAGTCCTGGGGGACAGGGGCCGTGTGACCCTGGCAGCACCCGCAGGGGACGTACCAGTGCCAGGTGATCTCGGGGTGCCCGGGACTGCACAGGGGGAGCCAGTGGGCACAGAGCTTCCACGGGTCCCTGCTGCCCTGCACTGTGGGGACGGTGGGCACACAGCCCCGCTGCCCTGGGGGGGCTTCTGTGCACCCCAGGAGTCCCAAAGCCCCCGGATGGTGACAATGCCAGGACCAATGGTCCCAACAGGTCACCCGAGACCAGGCAGTTTGGCAAGCGGGGGCAACCTGGCATGGTGTAAGGATGTCAGGGTGGCCCTGTGCCCCAGCTCTGGAGACACTGGGGAGGGGACAGGGTCTCTCGGGTGCTGCCCCTGCGCCAAAACCTTCCAGCGGCGCTAAGGAGAAGGGATAGGGACACGCCACAACGCGAGAGGACACGCGGGGACATCAGCAGAGGGCAGAGATGGGCGAGAGCCGAGGGGCGGCAGCGGAGCCGAAGTGCTGATGCTGCTCATTAACACTGATTTTCCTGGCTCATTTGCATACCTATGGCTCCGCGGCGTCCCGGGGGTCAGCGCTGCGCTGCAGCCAAAGCGCTGAGTCAGCGGGTGCCGACGGGCGTGGGACGAGCGGAGACGGGGAACCCCGAGACTTCCAGCACTGGGAGGGGACCCCGGGACCCCCAGCACCGGCAAAGGACCCCGAGGGGCAGCGCCAAGGCGGGCGCCACGTCCTGGTGCCAGGGCAGGGCTCTGCGAAGGGGCTGGGGTACACGAGCAGGGGGACTGGGAGGGGTTCGGCTTCTCGCGGGGGGACAAGGGGAACCCGAAATGCTGCAGGTGAGGGCAGATCTGCAGGAGAGGGCGGCGGGAGGCAGCAGCGGGGCTCCCGCGGGCTCTGCGCTCACCGTGAACACGACCTTGAGGTTGTTGAGCAGCTCGATGTCCTGCGGGACCCCGGTGCTGGCCCAGCGGATCACGTAGTTCTCGCTGCGGGGCGGGTGTTGGTTGAGGTGAGCACCGGGATTGCAGAGCCGCTCCCACCGCGCAGAAACCCCCCAGCCCACCAGTGTCCCCAGTCACCGCACTGGTCACCTCACAAGTGCCTGGGGCAGGACGAGCCATGGGCTATCCCATGGGATTTGGCTGCCTGGCTGGCACGCCATAACGAGCCCTCCCGCTCTGGAGAAGCCCTTTGGGAAGGGACGTGCCCCTTCCCTCTGTGACACCCGCTGGGTCTTTCTGGGATGGGCAGCCTGGGGGGAATGCCACGAGGAGCAGCAGGACAAACATTCAGCACAGCAGGGGCAGGGGTCTGTCCTGCTCCCCGGGTCCGCACCTGATGATGCGCTGCTCGCCAGGGTCGTACAGCGCCATGAAGAGCTGCGCCTCCTCCCCGATGTGGCAGACGAAGTTGCGGACGCACAGGTAGAGGTTGTGAGAGGGCGAAGCAGCTCCGTGGGTGCCATGGCCTGGCGCTCTCTGCTGCGGGCTCTGGCGGGCACAAGGTGGCTCAGCCCCACAGCTGTCGCATCGCCTGGCACAGGGGACATCAGGCTCTGGGTGCAGGGCCAGCAGCAGCCTCACCGTCTCCTCCTGGATGCGCTGGGTGAGGGTCTGTGCCGCCCTCCTGTGCGCCTGGAAGAGGCTGATGACGCTCGTCTTGTCGGGGTCCAGGATGTTCTCGTCCTCATCCCGCACCACCAGGTCCAGTGCGAGGATCCTGCAGGGGCCGGGATGGGGTGAGGCAGGAGGGAGGGCACACGGCTCTGCGTGTCCCACCAGGACTCACTCGTCCTTGCACAGGCTCTGAGGGTGCAGGATCCGACTGGGAAAGGGGACAGGAGGTGGCAGCACCAGGAACACCCCTGTGCTAGCCACGGCTTGTCAGCCATAGCCTTTAGTTAGCCGGGTGGCTTGAGCAGCTGGTGGCATGCTTACTGTCCCCAGCCATCACGGGACAGCCAGCTGGGATGATGGGGACACAGGGACAGCCAGCCAGGACACCAGGGAGCACACCTGGGCACCGCACAGCCTGTGCCAGAGGCAGATTTGAGGTCTGTGCCCTCTCCCCGCCCTCACTTGTTGCCGTAGTCCATCTTGCCGGTCACCTCCTTCCTGAGCCGCAGGAGCTGGTCCTTGGGCAGTGTCCCCGAGAGCAGCTGCGAGCGCTGCTCCATCAGCTCCTGCATCATCCGCTTCACCTGCCCGTACCGCTCTGTCTGCCCAGCCTGCGGCGGCACCACGGGGTCACCGGGGCCACCAGGTGTCCCCTACCCTGCTCCCAGGTCCCCCCCCGACACAGACCCTCGTCCCTCACCACATAGAGCTGCTTCCAGATGGTGGCCCACTCCCGCAGCGTGGTGGTGATCTCCTGCACCGTGGGCATCTCGGCGGGCACCACGCTCTCCTCCACCCTGCGGGAGGCACAGGAAGCCCTGGAGCACCCCAGCACCGCAGGGACCCCGCATGGAGCAGAAGGTGGAGCTCACCGCCCCTGCCCGTGCCCCTACTTACCCCCGCTGCTCCACCACGGTGCCCTTCAGCCGGATCAGCGAGGCCGGGAAGATGCCCTGAGAGAGCCAGAGCCGTCGGAGATATCCCTCAAGAGGGCACAGCTGGGGGCTCCCAATGCCACAGAGTGCCCAGCCTGCCGTGCCCTCTGCCCTCCTCGAATCCCAATATCACCCCAGGAACAGGGCAAGCCGCTGTCCATGCCCCCTCTGCCCCCCTGACACCCAGCAGGGACAGGGAAAGCCAGCAGCAGTTCCCCTCCTGCTTCCAAAACCCCAGCAGCCCCTCACCTACCCGGGCAGCCCTGTTCCGGAGTGAGTACCCGCAGTACCAGCCTGCGAGGGGAGGGGACATCATCAGCCAGGCTGGGGGTCCTGCCCCTGCTGCAGTGACAAAGGAGGGTGTAGGAACCCACGCTGGGGTGCACCTGGGGGTCCCCCTTACCCTCGGAGGCCTGCAGGATGTGCACCGTCTCCCCGATCTGCAGCGGGAGGTGATGCTCCTTGGTGCGCGGGAAGTTCCACACGGCTGTGGGAAGAGGGGCTGGGAGTTGGGATTCCTGACTGGAGCCCCTCACCAAACCCTAGGCCCTGTGCACCCCACAGCCAGCCCCCCATAGCACCCATGAGATGGGGCAGAGCCCCAGTCCCACAAACAGCGTGAGACCCCCTCCAAGCATCCTGGCCCCACACCCCAGGAGAGCCACGGCACAGCCCACACAGGGTCAGGCACAGCAAAAGTCTCCAGCCCCCTTTTGGCACTCAGGGGTCCTTTATGGGACCCCTCTGCCTGCCACCCACCCCCTGGGTACCGGTGGTCCTGCTCCTGGCACAAGCACTGCAGGGAGGCAGGTGCCAGCTGAGCCCTGGTGGCTCAGGGACAGGTCTGTTTGGGGACAGCAGAGCTGGGGGCAGCAGAGGGGGCGGTGGGGCCAGGAGCTCTCCAGTGGCCAGCCACTTCCTGCCCGGCTGTGCTGTGGTTGTCCCTGTCGCTGTTTCTGGCCACAGGGACAGCTCTGCGGCAGGCAACCCTGGTTTGACTGGGGGACTGTCCCTGCACCCGAGGGTCCCTGCTAGGACCATGCCTGTGCCCACCCTGAGTCCCAGCCAGGTCCAGCTCATACTGCAGCACCCTCAGACCCACCTGGGACCTCTCATGCTGACCCTCACACTCAGGGCACCAGGAGCCCTGAGGTCCCATCAGACCCCTCCCATCACCCTGAACTCCTCACGAAGATCCTGAGCCAGCTGGGACCAGCAGCAGCCAGCCCTGGCTCAAGTGCTGTCCAGGACCCTGCAGAAGCTCTGCCCTCGCTCCAGCGCTGCAGAGAGTGCAAAGGAAGGGTGCAGGAAACGGCCCCGCAAGAAACGGGAAGAAGCACAGAGCTGCCAGAGCCAGCAGAAGCTGGGGGTGCTGCAGGGAGTAGGGGTGCCCAGGGCTGGTGCACGGCACAGGGAGCCCAAGCTGGGGGTTCTGCAAGGAATGGGGGATGCCCAGGGCTTTGCCATCACCAACACCGAGGCAGCTGCAAAACCTCAGCTGGAACCTGGAGAATTATTGGGGTGTCTCAAGGCTCCCCCAGAGCCTCAGCAGCCAGGCTGAACCCAGACCTACAGCCTGGAGGGAAGCCAAGCCTCCACCCCCACCAGTGAGAAGTGCTTCTCACCCCCACCAGCACCAGCTCTGGAGCCTCCTTGCATGTGGGTCCAGCTTGTCCCCCTTCCCTGAGCCGTCTGTCACCAGCCCTGCAGCCCCCACTAGCCCTGTTGGTTCCTGCACTGCAGGGTCCTGGTCCTCTCCTCACCACATTGGTGCCATCACCCAGCTGCCACCACCAGAGCCGGGGGTTCCCATGGATGTCACATCACCCTGAACACCCCATTCCACCAGCCCTGTGCCCCTCCAGCTGCGTGGAAACCCCCACAGAGCCCGCAGCCCCCACTCACCCACGCCATACTTCTCCTTGGTGGGCAGCCAGGGCGCCATGGCCACCGGGGCGCCGGGGCCGTGCCGTGCCGTGGGGACCGGGACACTGCAAGGCCACGGGTGGTTCTTCCTGCCACACTCCCCATGTCACGTGTACCCCCAGCTTGTGAAACCTCCACTTCCTCAGTGCGCTCTGAGCGTGGGGGTCCCACCCCACCCTCCTGTCCCTGCCACATGCCAGAGCAGCGTGGTGGGGATGGAGACCCCAGGACCCCCACACCACCCACCTGAGGGTGTGGGCTCAGGGGTCGCCAGCAAGATGGTTCTGGCGACTAGAGTGGGGGATGTGGAGGCACATTGACTCCTTTGGGTGAGCACCATGGCCAGAGCCCCCAGGACATGGGGCTGGAGCTGGGAGCAGGGAACGCTCCAGCCACACCACGGCACCAGGAGCCACGTGGAGCCGCGAGCCTGTGCCAGCCACGAGGCTCCCAACCGGCACTGTTGGGACAAGGTTTCTGCCATGGTGGCTGGGTTTGGCTTGTTCACATTTCCATCCCTGTCCCTCAGTGCAGCAGATCCAGCTGAGCCAGCACCGCTGGCTCCGTGCCCTGTCCAGCCCTCCGCTCCTGCAGCATCACAAGAGCGCATGGAGCAACATCTCAGCACCAGCCTCTTCCTTCCTCCTGCTGGCTGCACTTGGCTGTCCAGCATTGTCCCTGTGTGTGGCTCCACAGGGATGGGGCCTCAGCCAGGCCCTCACCCCCTTACAGCCACACTGCCCTGGGACCCTCCGAGCCCACCAAGTCCTGCTGCTGATCCCACAGATTGAGACATGTCCCTTTCCATCAGTCTCTTGGAGCCAGATCTCGGCTCCTTCCCTGCACCTCCAACCCTTCACACGTCCCAAACCCCGCTGCAACCTGAGCCTGCTCCGGGTTCACCCCTGGGTGCAGCCCCCACGAGGCACCCCTAGCCCCAGGACAGACCTCTCCTGACCAAAAGCCAGCCCTGAGAAGAGCCGGAGGGCACGGAGAGCCCCGCGGGAGAGGGAGACCGAGTGGCTGCGAAATCAGACAAAGCCTGGCATAACGCGATCCTGCCGCGGCACTCCGGTGTCACCGGCCGGGCCGAGGTGCCAAGGAACTGGAATGGCCGCGGGAGCTGCCACCCCGCACGGCAAAGCCCGGGATGTGCCGCCAGATCCCCGCCACTGCACGGACCTGTCCGCGCGGGGACTGGCAGCACGGGGGATGAACAGAAAGAAATGTGGCACGGGGCTAGCAGGCATCGCTCGGTCCCCACCCGGCGCTGCCCGGTGCGCGGTCCCTGCCCGGTGCGCGGCTCTGCCCCGCGGCCCCGGCGGGAGCTCCGGCCGGGCCGGGCTGCCCGGGCCGTTCGCCGGTCAGGGAGCTCCACCTGCCGGTCCCGCCGAGAGCCGCCGCGGCCAAGGGAGATGCTGCGGGTGCGACG
>VWYI01032120.1:119542-130189 GCA_013399455.1 Anthoscopus minutus
GGTCGCTGCCGGGGATACCGGAGGAGCCGGCGGGGCCCCTCCGGTCCCGTCCCGCCGCCACATCCGGGCTCCGCCCGGCGCGGGCGCTGATTGGCTGCCGGGAGCGGGGCACGTGACGGCGCGTGTGTCACGTGACCGTGTCCTCGGGCAGGGCCCGCGGTGGCGCGCGCAGGTGAGCGGCGGGGCCGGAACCGGAACCAGGACCGGAACCGGGGCCGCGACCTGGGGGGGAGGTGTGCGGGGGACCCGCCCCCAACGCGCCCCCGATCCGCCCATCCGCTCCGCTCCGGTGAGGTTCGGCCCGGTGCCGGTGCTCAGGTGCCTGGTCCGGACCGTCCCGTACAGGTGCTCCGCTGACCCGGTCCGGTCCGTGCCATTCGGGACCGACCCTCCCGCGGTGTCCGTCCTGTCCCGCAGCCCTGCACCCTGCCTGGGTCCGGTTCCCACGCAGAGCCCTGTCCAGTCTCCGTACTCTGCTCGATCCTGCGGGGCTCTCCCGGTGCCTCATCCCCTCTCCCCAGTTCCCTGCCCGCTCGCCGGTTTCCCTGCCCGTTCTCCCGGTCGCCCACACTCCCCAACAGAACAGGTTCTGTTCCTGGTCTCCGCGGTCGTGTCACCCCTCTGCACCTGTCCGTGGCCCTGTGCCCGCATCCCCCGCCCGTCCCCGGTGTCCGCGGGTCCCCCCTCCCCGCGGGACGGGACGTGGCACTGGGCTGCACCGGGCTTCTTCCCGGGACATAGGTGAGGGTGGGTCAGCGCCGGCCCCGCTCCACCCCCGCCCGCCCTCGCAGCTCCGGTGCCCCCGCCATGGCTGGCTACGGGGCCCCGGGCCCCCTGCCCGGGCCGAGCGGCCCCAGCTCCGCACTGGAGGAGGAGGAGGAGGATGAAGACCCGTCCCTGGGCTGCGACGGCGACCTGGAGGTGAACCCCTACGATGGGCTGCCCTTCTCCTCCCGTTACTATGAGCTGCTGCGGCAGCGCCGGGAGCTGCCGGTCTGGACCACCAAGTACAGCTTCATGGAACACCTGGAGGGCAACAGCGGCATCGTGCTGGTGTCCGGACCCCCCGGCACCGGCAAGAGCACACAGGTGAGGGCAAGGACAGCTGGGGTGCCTGGCCCCACTGGGGGCTGCCTGTGGGTCCTCCCAGGCCCTAGGGTAGTGTCTGAGCCGTGGGGCACACAGAGAGGGTGCCAAGCCCCCAGGAATGCTGCGCTGAGGCTGGTGGGGTGGGCTGGCACCGTCATGTGCTGGGGCCAGCACGGGGCTCCGGGCAAAGCCTCAGCATGAGCTGGGAAGCGCTGCCAAAGGAGTGGCTGGCACGGGAGGGGTGAACGGCCCCTCCTGGAGCTGGGCATGGTGCAGGGGCAGCAGCAGGGCTGGGGTGCCAGATCCCTCCTGGCTGCCCCGGGGAGCTGGTCCCAGCTGCTGGTGACACTCGAGGACAGCACCTGATAGACTTTGACCAGGGAAGGGATTACGGGGAGCGGCGGCGCAGCTGTGGCTGCTGCAGGGCAGGAATGGGCTGGGTCGCTGCAGGCTATCAGGGTGTTGGCTCTGGGCTGGAGGTGCTCAACCAAATCACCTCCCTGGGTGTGACCTGCTGAGTTTCTGGACTGGGCTGGTGCTGCCGGATTTGGGGAGCAAAGCCCCTGTGTAGGCCCCAGGACGGGTGTTCTTGGGTGTAGCACCCTGCCTGCAGTACCTGCTGGGCCTTGGGGACACTGAGGCACAGGCACTGCTCCTGGGGGACTCAGAGGTGACAGGAGGAAGCAGGAGTCAGGTCCCTGGTGCAGAAGGGACATCCACGTGGCCTTGGCACTGTCCCACACCGTCAGGTCAGGCACTTGGCCAACAGCTGCTCCCTGGTCATGCCTTCCCTGTGTCTCTGTGGTGTTTCCCAGGCCGTTATCCTGTGTCCCTAATGTGAGAGCAGGGTCGTGGTGTCCCACACTGGGGCAACTTCACTTAACAAGGCCCTGGGGCTCCTGTTAGAGACTGTGGGGCTCAGAGATGATAGGAATTGGGAGGGAAAATCTTGGCTGAGCTCTTCCCCTGGCCCCAGAAATCCTGCAGCCAGATCTATGGGGAGATTCCATGTGCCCTTTGGAGGGGCATGGCAGGGATGGGACAGTCCTGGAGCCATGCTGCCCTGTCCCCACAGATCCCTCAGTGGTGCGCCGAGTACGCCCTGTCCGTGCAGTTTGCCCACGGGCTGGTGGCCTGCACCCAGCCCCACAGCCTGGCCGCCCTCAGCCTCTCCCTGCGTGTGGCCGACGAGATGGACCTGAACCTGGGCCACGAGGTGGGCTACTGCGTGCCACACGAGGACTGCTGCACCGCCGACACCATCCTCAGGTACCGGAGGGACGGCGGGGCCCACACTTGGGAGCACAGCTACCCTAATCCCACTGAGCTCCACGTAATCCCTTAATCCAGCCTGGCCTTGCTGGAAAGCGACGCTGTGTGGCTGCTGTGGGGAGGGGGCTGCTGTGAGGAGGGGAGGGGGCGAGGCGTTCCCCCCCCAGCCCAGGGGTCTGTGCTGATGGGGTGGTGCCACGGCAGGTTCTGCTCGGACGAGATGCTGCTGCGGGAGATGACGTCGGACCCGCTGCTGCGGCAGTACGGGGTGGTGGTGCTGGACGAGGTGCAGGAGCGCACGGTGCCCACGGACGCGCTGCTGGGGCTGCTCAAGGACGTGCTGCGCCAGCGCCCGGCCCTGCGGCTGGTGGTGGTCACCTCGCCCTCCCTGGAGCCGCGGCTGCGCGCCTTCTGCGGGGACCCGCCCGTGGTGCGGGTCCTGAGGCACAGCTCCCCACCACAGCTGCTCTACCGGGAGCCGCCAGCCCGCAGGAGCGTGGCCGCTGCCTGTGAGGCTGTGCTGGACATCCACCGGCGCCAGGAGCCCGGCCACGTCCTCGTCTTCCTGGCCAGCGAGCAGGTGAGCTGGCGGGGGTGGTTTGGGGTGTCCCTCTCAGTGGGGAGCCCAAAGGATGGCAGGGGCAGCTGGGGTTAAAGTGGGGGAGCTGGGCCTCTTTTGCAGCAGGAAGTGGGCACAGGGCATGGTGCAGCAGCCTGACCTGGGAATGGGGACACTGCGGGTGGCAGCAGGTGTCACCTGTGCCCCCTTGTCCTTGCCCAGGAGATCTCCGAGTGCTGCGCTGCCATCCAGATGGAGGCCACGGCGCTGAGCCCGGCGCTGGGCCCGCTGCTGGTGCTGCCGCTGCACCCCGGGGTGGGCCGGGCCGCGCAGCGACTCTACGAGACACCCGAGGAGAGCCGGGAGCGGCGTGTCATTGTCACCCACTGGCTCGGGGACTCGTCCTTCTCGCTGGGCGCCGTGCGCTTCGTCATCGACTCGGGGCTGGAGCTGCGCAGCGTGAGTGGGACGGGATGAGTGGGGGTCTGGGTGTGCCCTGGGGTGCTGTGGGATCCTTCCTGCTGTGGTGTTCCAGGCTAGGAGGAGGGGTCTGCCCCGGGGAGGTGGCAGGTGAGGGACCTTGGGGTGCACTCACGGCCTCCCGCAGGTGTACAACCCCCGCATCCGCGCTGAGTCCCAGGTGCTGCGGCCCATCAGCCGGAGCCAGGCCGAGTCACGCATGCAGCGAGCTGCTGGCAGCCCCCCAGGTGAGACTCCTGCCTCCAGTGTCCCCCACTCAGGACTGCCAGCAGCCCCTGGTCCAGCGCCTGTCCCCAGCTGCTTGTGCTACTGCCCTGTCCCATGTCATGGCCTCTCTCCTGCAGGCACCTGCCTGCGCCTCTACTCGGAGGCCTTTGAGCAGCGCCTGCCCCCCAGCCCTGCACCCCACGTCAGCGAGACCAGCCTGAGCCGCCTCGTGCTGCTGCTGAAGCGCCTGGACATCGCTGACATGGGCCAGTGTGATTTCCTTGACCGCCCAGGTAGAGCCCATAGGGGCCAGCATGGTGTGGAGGGCTGGAGCAGAGGGGCACGACGGCGCAGCCATGGCTGTGGCCATCACTGCGGCCTGGGTTGCCTCTGGAGAGGGACTGGGAGCTTGGCAGGTGCAGGACAGAGTGGGCAAAGCTGCCTGATGTCCCACCCCCAGCCCCTGAGTCGCTGATGCAAGCACTGGAGGACCTGGACTACCTGGCAGCCCTGGATGACGACGGGAACCTGTCGGAGGTGGGGATCATCATGTCAGAATTCCCACTGGACCCACAGCTGGCCAAGGCCCTCATAGCCTCCTGTGAGTTCGACTGTGTGGAAGAGATGGTCAGCCTGGCTGCCATGCTCACAGGTACCGTGTGGGGGGCATGGGGTGGCCCTCAGGAGCCAGCACTGCCAGGGAGGTGCTGGGGACAGGCAGTGACCCCCCTGCCCACCCCCAGCATCTCCCTGCTTCGTGCCCCTGTCCACACACCTGGAGGAGGCTGTGGCCCTGCGCCGGCGGGCACTGCTGCACCCCAGTGGGGACCACTTCACCCTCATCAACATCTTCAATGCCTTCCAGCAGCGTGAGTGTGGGCAGGGGCTGGGAGCTTGCACCTCTGTGGGCATCCCACAGACCCCTTTGTGTATCCCCTGCTCCTCCTGGTGTTCCACACCTCTTCACATATCCCCTGCCCTGGGCCTACATTCTTGACCCCCTCCCAGTGCCCAGCCTGACTGGAGGAGGATCTAGGGTGTCCCATCTCTAATCTAGGGGCTGTGCCCTCTGCTCAATCCTTGTCACCACTATGGGAGGGCGTCACAGGCAGGGGGAGCAACAATGCTTCCGTGGTGTCCAAGCCCCTAGCCCAACAGGCTCTCTGCTCACCCATCCCCATCCCCATGGCACTACTGTCCTGTCCCCACATCACTGTCCCTCCTGCAGACGCTGGGAACGAGGGCTGGTGCCGGAAGCACGGGCTGTGCGCCGAGGCGCTGCGCCTGGCGGGCACCGTGCGCGCGGAGCTGCTCGAGGTCATGCGCCGCATCGAGCTCCCGGTCTCGCCACCCACCTTTGGCTCCGACGCCAACGCCCTCAACATCCAGCGGGCCCTCATCTCCGGGTACTTCCTCAAGGTGGGCCCAGGGGGCTGCGGGGAGCTGTGGGGGAGCTGTGGGGGTGTGCCAGCCATCTCACTCACTCCCGGTCCCTCCCAGGTCGCCCGAGACATCGACGGCTCCGGCAACTACGTGATGCTGACGCACAAGCACGTGGCTCACCTGGCCCCCGCCTGCGGGTACCTGCTGCGGCCACCCCCGCGCCGCCTGCCGCCATGGGTGCTCTACCACGAGTTCACCATCTCTCAGGACAACTGCCTGCGCGTGGTCTCGGAGATCCAGCCCCAAATGTGAGGGGATGGGGAGGGATGGGTCCTTACAGGTGGGGTCCCTGTAGCTGGCTGACCCCACCCTGTCCTCACAGGCTGGTGGAGTTGGCCCCACAGTACTACCTGAGCAACCTGCCGCCCAGCGAGGGCCGGGACCTGCTGATGGAGCTGCGGGAGAAGGTGGTGGCAACAGAGGACGCGCCGGCAGAGCCGGAGCTGGCAGAGGCGGCCGCACGCGAGGATGAGCAGGGGGACGTCTGCGTCCTGCAGTGAACCGGAGCAGCGGAGCCCCACGGTGGGGCTGCCTGGGCTTGGCCATGACCCTGGGGACAGGGGAGCCCCGGGGAGGCCCCAGGGGGGCCATGCGGCTGCAGGGGCTGTCCCAGGTCCCAGGGAGGTGCGAGCACTGCCTGGCACTGCCTCAGCGCTACGCCGCGGTCAGTCGTGGGCCAGCAGCCGTGGGACCGCCCCGGCACCTCAGAGTGTGGATTGGGGAGTGCCGGCCCCGGCCAGGGGAGTCATGTGGGTCCTCCCCACTGGGCTCCTTCACCCCATCTTTCCCAGGGGTGCTGTGGGGCCAGAGGCATTGTCTGTCCTGCACGCCCTGCACCCGGGGATGAGGGGCAGCGAACAGGTCCCTTCTCTATAAAGTTTTGTGACCTTTGCTCCTGGCTTTGTGTCCGTGACTGCAACAAGGGGTCCAGCCAGGGTGAGGTCCTTCCTGCTGAGGGGCATCACCGCAGAGGAGTCTGGCTGGGATGGGCTCTGTCCCTGCTCCTGCCGTCTCCCAGGTTTGGTTTCTGTCTGTGAGACCTCGCTCCCCTCCCACTCTTGTTTCGGGTGCCAGGCTGGGGTCACAACCATGCTGGGGCACTGAGGGCATCCCTGGCCTTTGCATCAGGACTTCCCCTCCGTGGTTGTGGTTCTTCTGCAGAAGCCAAGGGGAAGCTGCGGTTGGCGAGGTGGGGGCGAGTGCCCCCTAAACCTGCTGCCAGTGCCTGCTTCCCCCAGACAGGGAAGGGCACGGGTGCACCCCTAGGCAAGGCACCACATCCTTCCCTCCCCCACTGGGGACCCCTACAGCGCTACTGCCAAGGGCTGAGCTGCTGCATGGGGGCCTGGAGGTCCTAGCTCCCCCTCTCCACCCCACAGCCCACGCACAGGGGCTTGGCTCTGCTCAAGGTTTGGAGGTCCCACTGCCCTGTCCTGGCCACAGTGCCTCAAAAGGTGAGAGCTGGGCTCCCCCAGCCTCCCACAGCCCCCACTTCCCCTTTGCTTTCTAGGAACTCAAGAAAGTACGTGAAAGGGTACCGTGGTACAGTGCTCCCCTCCCTGGGGTGGGGTCTGCTATGTGCCCTCAACGTGGGCTGGCATCAGTGGGGTGGCAGAGGAGCAGCTGGTGACCATGATCTGTCCCTACGTCTCTGCACAGCATCCCATGGGACACACAGTGGCCTGAGGAGGGGAGGGAAGGGGTGAGACAACTTGTGCCAGGCTGGGGGCATCACCCTGAGCCTCTGTGGAAACCCTCCGCTCTCCTTGGGGATGCCCACAGCCCACCCCGAGCTGTCCCTCTCCAGACCCCCAGCACAGGTGCTGATAGACCTCACTGGTCCTCCCACCCCATAGCTGGGCACTGTGGGGGTTCTGTGCAGCACACAGTGATGTGCAAACCCTCGGGGGCTCAGGACCCCTCAGGGAGAGCTGGGACCACCCAGAACCCCAACACCATCCCAAGTGCCCAGCACTGCCCCTTGCCCGATTGTACCTGGAGGGACCCATCCAGCATTTGGGGTCAGAGCAGGAGGTGTCCAGTGCCCCCTGGCCCGGGAAGTACCAGCGGTGAGTCCCAGGGCTGGGTGGGTGGGGAGCAGGGGGCTGAGCGTGGGTCCTGTTCTCCAGTTCTGAGAATTGTGATGCTGCTGTGGCTGCACCTTGGGGCAGCCCCATGGAGTCCAGCCCAGTATAAGACCACAGCCCCCAGCCCTGCTGAGCCCACCAGAGAGACACACGCAGAGGTAGGCACAGACCAGGAGGGGTGGGGGGTATCAGGGAGGATCCTGCTCCCAGGGCTGGGGGCTCTGCCCTGGCTGGCCCCACTGGCTGTGCCACTCTCCTGGGTTATGTCCAGCTGGGGCTCCCCTTCCCCTCCCTTTCCCTTCTCAGATGCTGGTGCTGGTGGGATTGGTGCTGTTCCTTGTGCCTGCAGAACCCCTGACTGCCTTTCCCCCAAAGTGTGAGTGCTGCTCCTGGGGCATAGGGGAGGCCTTGGAGGGGGGATCTTCTGGTTGGGGCCGCTGCAGGGACTGCAGAGGAAGCAGAGGGAGTGGGGAGCATCCCAAACCCACATCCTTCTGCGTTGGAACAGCTCTGCTGGGAGATTAGAGGGTGGGCATGAGGGTGATGTGGGGTGGGTGTGGGGTGAGGGAGTGGGGGGACGTGGAGTGCAGGAGCGGAGTGAGGACCATGGGACAGGGTGGTTGTGAGGCCAAGGGGCACCCAGCCCCATGGTGGTTTGGGGGACAATCTGACCCCACCACAGCTCATCTCTGACCACATGCTCTGCCTCTCACCTCCAGTCCAGGTGGGGAAGCTCAACCAGGACGTGGTGGTGCAATGTGACACTTCAGAGCAGCACATCTCCTGGACACTGAACGGGGAGGAGGAGCCCATGGCCGAACTGGTGCCTGAGGGCCAGAACCTCACCATCCTCGGCTTGGACCTGCCAGCCACTGGCAACTACAGCTGCTGGGCCGGCCCTGTCCTGCTGGACACCACCTACGTGGTGGTCAGCGGCACCTGTAAGGAGGGGCATGGCTGGGGCAGCCAGGGGTGCAGGGGATGCAGGGCTGAGGACCAGGAGATTCTCATGCCCAGCCCATGTAGGGCTGTGGGGCTGGGGAGAGCCCCACCAGTGCCATGCAGGGAGGGGGCACCACTCCTGGCCTCATGCAGCCCCTGACCAGTCACCACCTCCTCAGGTGAGGAGGAGATCAACGTGTCCTGCCAGGCTGAGTCCTACAACGGCTCCTTCCACTGCTCCTGGCCTGGGCCCCACTCTGCCATCTTCCGTGCCCGCCTCACACGCAGGTGGGTGCCCCGAGACCCCCCAAACTCACACCAGCACCACAGCCACCCAGCCCTAAGGCCTGCTCACACCTCCCTCCCCACAGTGATGGCTTCATGGGGCCATGGGTGCCGGTGGTCAGTGACCATGGCTGGTTCCACACCAGCCTGGCAGATCCCTGGTTCTGCCCCTTCGGAGAGGAGCTGCACCCGCTCCAGCTGCACCTGGAGGGGCTCTCAGACACCTCCTACCTCAGCCTCTCCAGGCACTTCTTCCTCCGTGACATTGGTGAGCTCAGGGCAGGAGCAGCGGGGTGGAGGTGTCCAAGAGGTACTGGAAGCTCTGGGTGGGGGTCTCAGCCCCTGTTCTGAGCCCCCTCTGTCCACAGTGCGTCCTGATCCGCCCCAGCAGCTGATCCTGCAGCAGCGGGGGCAGCAGCTCCACCTGGCCTGGGCCCCCCCGGCCTCCTGGCTACTCCCCAAGTCCTACTTTGCACTGCTCTACCATCTACAGTATGAGCTCCACAACGGCACCCAGGTAATGGGGGGGGTCTCTGTCCAGGGGGCCATGCACAGGCTAGTCCATGTCCCCACCCTGCCCTGTGCCCACCCTTCCCCATCCCTGACTGTTCCCTGTGCCGTGCTCAGCCATGGCCCCGCCTCACTCTGCTGCTTCCCTTCTTGGGGTGATGCATTGTCACCTCTGGCTGCCACTCCTGCTCCCCACAGCGCTGCTGGGGTCAGGGGGTGCTGGTGCCCCCTCCTCGAGGGTCTCCCTAGACCCTGCTTTGCCCCCTTTGCAGGTTGAGCAGTTCGTGGAGGGTGCAGAGGAGACGCCGGTGCAGGCGGGAGCACAGCGGGTGCGCATCAGCTGCCGGGACCCCTACACCCCCCCCGCCTGGAGCCCCTGGAGCGCTTGGATGGGCCTCAATGCACCCCAATAACAGTGGCTTTGAGGGTGCTGAGCCCATGAACAGGCACCTCCTTCCTCCACGACCCCAATCCCTTTACAGCTTGGAAAAGGATTTTTCCCCCTATTAAAACTGGGATTGGCTTTGCCACCACAAACCCTGGTCAGTGTGTGTGTGGGAAGGGAGGTGCTGGGCCCCCCCAGCTCCCCGAGGGGCTCCTGGCTGGCACAAGACTCAGCCCTGGGATCTATCTGCATATCTGGGACAGGCTCCACCCGTGCTCCAGCCCAGCTCAGGGACAGGCACGACAGAGGGTCCCCACAGCCCTGTCCAGCTACACATGGGTTCCCTGAACTCCTCCATTCCTCAAAAACCCCTCCCAGCTCTGTGTCCTTTCTGGGGACTGCATCCCCAGGCACAGGGGCAGCACCCAGTAAAAGCAAGTCCTGGGGGCAACACACCATCCTCTCATCCCAGGGAGAATGATCTCATCCCAACCCCCAAAATTCTGATGACAGTACAGGGGTCAGGGACCACCCATCACCACTGCAGGTGCTCAGCGCCCACTGAAGCTGTGGCCCCACAATGTGCCCCCTCAGTGTCACTGTGTGGTGTCCAGCTCGAGGGTGAGGGGCTGCACCGGGCAGGAGGGACCCCACACCCCTCCATGAGCCCACTTCCCACCGAGCCCCTGCACCCCTGCCCCACCACAGACCCCTGGAGCACAGCCGGGGGTGATGCCCACCCCACCCCTCCAGACGGGCTGGTTCCGGGTGATGCCACGGGGCTTTATTGAGGTGCTTCCACACGGGTCTGGGCCGGGACCCCCACCCGGAGAGGCTGGTGAGTGTCTGTGCCCACGGGCGCTGCCCTCCCGGGGGTCCCGGGGCAGGTGGGTACGCAGAAGTCCAGGGGACCCGTGAAACGGAGGGGCAGAAGGACCGGGGCTCTGTGAGTCCACAGAGGTCCAGAGGGTCCCAAGGGACCGTGGCCCGGGGCGCAGGACTCGGGGGTCTGGGGTCCGGCGGAGGAACCGGGGTCCGAAGGTGGGGCTGAGGAACCGGTCCCGGGACCGGGGGTCCAGTGGTAACGGCAGGGCCGGAGTCCGGCGGTGGGACCGGGGTTCCGGGGGTCCGGTCACGGCGGGGCCAGGCCGCCCAGGCGCAGCTCCTCGCTCTCCAGCATCTCCCTGGAAAAGAAGGGCCGGGCTAAGCCCCTCGCCCCCGGCGCCCCCCGCGCCCCCCGCGCGTACCGGTACGCAGCGATCTCCGCCTCCAGCGCCATCCGCAGCCGCAGCAGTGCCGGATACTCCCGCAGGCACCGGGCCATCTCCGCCTCCGCCGCCCCGATCTCCCGCTCCAGCTCCGCCACCCGCTCCTGAGCCGGGCCGTCA
>VWYI01032122.1:0-19093 GCA_013399455.1 Anthoscopus minutus
CCTCCTTCTTTCCCTCCCTTCCCTCCCAGCATCTGATTAAAGATTATATTATTTCTTTTTTTGCAGGGCTTCTCTGCTATTCAATTTTCCTTCTTTCCAACATGTCAGGCACCAAGCCTGTTTGTTTATCCCTGTGTTCCTGCTTAGGTGTAGTTGACAGAAGTTCAAGCTTGTGTAGTTGGTCCTCCAGAGCAGCTCTGCACTCCTGACTCTCCTGTTCAGCAGGGATCTGCAAACTCTGAGTTGTCTGTAGAATACTGAGTCCATCTCTGGACCCAGTGTTCTCTCCACTTGTTTCTGTCATGTTTTCCATGAGTATTCTCAATCCTTCTCCTTGGCAAAGAAAACCTCCACCAGGAACTCCCTCAAGAATCATGTCTACATCTCAAGCACCCAGACAGATCACAACCAAAAGACAGGAAAAAAAACATTTCCTTCCCCCTTCCAGGGGTTATGGATGTCTTCTCATCAACACCCCAAATCACCCTGGTATTTTTTTCTGTTTACTGGCTGTGGGATATTGGCACAAGCTCTGCCATATTTAAACATGGGTTCTACTAGCATTATCTTCTCACTCTGTTAAATTTGATGTTTCTGAGAGGGTCTTGTACATGACATTCTCCTAGAAAATGAAACATATGAAGCTCTTTTCATCAAAAATCCCAAGGGATTCACCTAAGCATTCACATTCCAGCTCATAACTGTTCTTGATGAAATATAGGATAAACCAATATTTTTTTCTATGTAGAAATACTATGGCACTACTATAACACTGTCCCTTATCAGAGTCTTCATAGAGGAAATGTGCAGAATATTTTTTCTTGTTGCTTATGCATTGTTCTGCTACTGTAGGCTATTTCCATTCCCTTATTTATGACAAATTCATTCCAAGATGTCACTAAAGCATTGCCATATGTTGCCCTTTGTTTTGCAAGGACTGTTACCTGAAGGTCTTATTTTACAAAGAGTTACCAGTTCTGTGCTTCTCCTGCCTGATATTAGCATTTTCCGTAGTTTCTTGAAGAATGTCGTGGTTTTCAATGGTGAGCATGTGATACTGGAAGCTGCAGATCCAATAAGTGTTTTCTACTCAGGAAAAAGGGCAGGATGTCCTTCAAAGTATAGTTCAGCTTTTCAGAAGCCTAATTCCAATGCTTCTTTTCTTGTTCCTTTTCCTTTTACCTGGTCACTTATCACTGCAAGGAAGACTGTTTCATTCTACTCGTTGTCTCATCCCTCATGAACTTTGTCTTTTCCATGTGTTTATTACCTTCGATTTTTGCCTTCCTCCCTCAGTATCTGAATTTATACAATTTAGGCCTTGTAATGGTTTCAGGCAGATAAAATATGTCATTCAGGAATGGCCTGGACTGTGCTTGATGTGTTTGCATTCCTCACTTAGAAGGTGAAAAGTTTCAATAAAATGATGTCCTTTTTGTCTAATTTCCTGCTTTGACTTGGTCTTTTCACTCTCCTTGAAAGCAGAGTGAGTAAGTACTGAGGGACTATGTAATTCACTTATAATTGAAACAATAGACCATAAAGGCTCCTTGAGAGCAATTACATCTATCGAGCCAATGAGTCAGTTGTGCATTTGCACTAAGTCCAAGCAGTAAAACATATTTATGATTTTTTTTTTAATGAAAGTTACTGCTCACTTAGTCTTTGGAAGCAGCACAATGCATCATGAGGCAGGGAGGCTGAAATGTGAATCTTCATGAGCAGTGTGCATGACTTGCCATGAAAAAGGAGTGCAGTATGCTTTGTCTGGGTATGCTGCACCCAACCAAAGAATTAGTATGTGTCTGATTAAATGTGGTCTGAAACATAATGGTTAATGTAAGAAAAGTGAAGTAAAAACTAAAGCAAATTTGAGAGCACAGTGCTCAAGACTAGGTAGTGAAAAGAGGATAAACTGTGTATTACTCAAATTAGAAATGCCTCAATTCCTTTGTTTGCTTTTATCTTCAACCACAACCTCGGCCGACTCTGCTGACAAGCCTAGTTGAGGTCAGGAAAAAGCAATTACACTGCACTAAGGCACCCATCTAAGGGGGATTCTGGGCAAATCAAATCCTGTGCAAGGCACTGGATTATAAATGAAGGAGTCTGGGATCAGCTACTAATTGTGTCAGAAATATGGCTGTGTGTATGATGCTGGGATCCAGCTGTGTCTGGGCCCTGTAACCCTCTGTGATCCTGGGCATGTCAGTCAGTGGGATGCCAATACCCAAATGATGGTCTCCACAAAATGGAGAGCAAAGTGCTCTTTACCTTTTCTTTCTGTCTTTTTTGGGTGACAGTACGGCACTTGCTCCTTCATTAGGCAGCACAGAGATAGTCAAGTCCATGATGGCTCTGCAGAGGTCTAGCAGCCCAACCCAGCCACAATTTGTAGGAATTCATAGAATCATTAAAGGTTGGTAAAGACCTCTGAGATTATTGAGTCCATCCCTTAACACAGCACTGCTGTGCTCACCTCTTAACCTGAACCCCCAAAGTGCCACATTCACATGCCTTTCCAACACTTCCAGGGATGGTGATTCCACCACGTCCCTCTGTAGTCTGTTTCAGTGCCTGAACCACTCTTTCAGTGAAGAAATTTTTCCTAATATCTCATCTAAATCATGTGTCATTATTTATGACAGATGCCTCTGCCTGAGTTAAGGTGCAAATGAGACCATATGCTGAGTCAATAGTAGGGATTTTATTTAACAGTAAATTTAATGTAGAGAGATAGAAATAATAGGGAAAGGGAGGGCAAGAGAAAGAGAGTGAGAGACAGTGAGGTTAAGCAAAAGATCTCACTACCATATGGATTCCTGCATCATCCCACTAGTCATTCTTCACCCTGGTCCTCACTGGAGGACTGGAGGTCCCAGAGTCCTTCTTCTGGCGGCACCACTTTTATACAGTCCAAGTTCTGGGTATTCATGGAGTGTAGATCTCTTCCCCATAACCTGAGATGGCAATCACTTCCTTTCCCACAGTTTGCTATGGTGGGAATTTTTGTCTGGGTGCTAAACAAACCTCTACCTCTGTTAGGCCTGGAATTAGCTCCTTCCTTCTGATTTAGCTGTGCTTATCTCAGGTTCCATTGTGGGGATGGTATTTGAGACATGTAACTGCATTAAGTCCTCACACCACCCTGGCCACTTCCTCTAGTCCTGTCACTTGTCACCTGGGAGGAGAGAGCTCCACATCTCCTCAGCCTCCCCTCAGGCAGCTGTAGAGACAGTAGTCCATCTTCCCTGTATGAGACAAAGGAAAAAACACATTTAGGGCCTCACTGGGTTGGGGCCTGGCAGCTCTGTGGTCTCACCAGTTTGGAGGTCCAATTAAACAATTAAATTAAATAAGGTGGTTCCATGGAATACCTATGGTTCATGTGCAAAGAGCTGTGCCCCAGCATGGCCTCATTAATTCCAGCACCCAAGGCAACAGCTGAGGTCTTCAGTGCCACGTCGGCAGAGCAGCACATTCAGAGGCTGCTGAGATGCCTCTGCTGCACCTCTACAGCGTGGCTTTGCAAGAAATATGTGCTTAATGTGATGAGGCTTCTTCCCTGCTCCACAGATATGCTCTTTTCCATGGAGAGTGTTTCAGCTCCCTCTTAAAAGTGAGCGTGCATTAAAATGCTTCTCACCACGGAGATAATTGAGTACATGTGCAGCATCTATCACAATGAAAGCCAAGTCTCAGACAGATACTAGGGCACTATCAAAGACAAAAAAACAATAAATAAGAATTCATAAGGCTTTCAGCCCAATGCTTTCTGCCACCACTCAATCCATTAAAAAAAAAAAGTGTTTGTACAGCACCTAATTCTACAGAGTATACAGAGGCACCACTTCAACACAAATACAACTTACATCTAGTACTACTAAAAATAATTAATAAACCTATCATTTTTGGATTCTTCTCTTTTTAAAAACTGCTTCCCTTTTTTGCTTTTTGGAACATTTCCTATTTTTCTACTTGAAAAATTATCAAGTCATTAAAAAGAAAATTGAATTTTTTTATAACAGATACCAAGTAACAGCAAATGTTCACATCCAGGTTATAAAAATGAGGTTTATAATGGCAATACTTATAGATCATTCCTGTTACCACATCAGCAGGGCATCACTACAACATAGTGCTCCACAAAAATGACATATGGAGCAGCACTGAAAATAGCAAGAAATTTCTTGGTCTGTCTGATTTTTTACTGTTAATTCAATGAGCCACCAGCCCCATTTTTTTTAGTTTGACTTTTTCATCCAGTTAGATTGTTTGGGGATTTTTCAGAGATGCAGAAGTTACGAGAAAATAGGGGTTCTTTTATATGCACCATTTTAGTTTTGATATTTCCCCTGAAATGTGAGATAGAAAATACTATTTAAATATCACTTTTATAATACTGATAAAAAAGGCAAGAGAAACTATACCTTTTCTTCCATGAGGTCAGATAATCTTTAGGGAATACATGGGCTTTTTACAACCTTTTAGAGTTTCTTTTTACTTCTTCACAGAAAAGCAGCAAATTCTTGAAAGGACAGACCACCTGCAATTTTGGCTTCATAGAAAAGGGATGGAGCCTCTTAGCACTTCATCAGAGTCAGGCCAGGTTCTGTACTTACAGTACAGATTAATGGGTTTGTGCTGACAGAGCTAATGCTCAGGAAGAAAACCACCTGTCAGCAAGCTGGGCACCCCATCCACACTTGCTTGCCAGGTGGTCAAACTCATTGGCACCAGCTTCTGAATCCTCCAGGACTTTGCTTCTATGAGCATTCCTGGCATGTGCATCCCTGGCTCCTCCAAGCTTCAGGATGCATTTCTGTACTGCCTGACCCTTTTCAGGCATTCCCAGAAAGTTTATGAGCTTTTTTGCATAAGACACAGATATGTTGACTTTTTAAAATAATATTAAATCATTAGAGTTGAAAATTTCCCAATTTAGAATTTATACAAGACCCCTCCCCTCACCTTAGTTTCTGAATTGCACAAGGCTTAAGATGTCTCATAGAGATTTTGGATAATTGCCTCAAGGAGTGCAAATTCCTCCCTCTCTGCTTCTGATGAGCTCCAGTCATTAATAAGATAAAGTATACAAAACAGCTTGGCTGCAAGAGAAGAGCACAATGCAATACAATACAGCTCATCCACATCCATATGGGAATGAAAAAACAGGTGAAGTAATTGTCATAAATATAAAATAAAAATTGTCATAATTATAAAAACATAAAGTGTTTAGATGAGAAAAACCTTGGGTACATTGTCATGAGTAAAAGTTTTGTACAAGCTGAGCTGATACTGACTTGCTTTTCAATCCCTGGCATAACGAAAATGTATCTCTGAAATCTGCCATTGTGGTGCATCTGTGCCTGTGCCATCATCCTGGAGCAGCACTGGCACTCACACACACGCCCTGAGTGCACAGCATACTGTGACAGAGCGAACTGGGATTGGGATAAGCGATGCACAGCTCAAAGACAACTGCAAGATGCCACAAATGACAAGAATAAGGTCACATTTCCTTCTCTTCAGGGCCAAACAAAGCTCATGTTGGGAAGGTGGTGTTCCTGCTGAACACAGCCCCAGGTCTACTCTACTGAAGGGCAAGGTGGGAACAAACAAAGGAAGGTGCAAATTGAGGCAGTTCAGAAAATAGCAATGTTTGTTTTGACAACACCTGACTTCCCAGGCATTAGCTGGTAGGGTTTTCTTTGGCTTTAAAACCATAGTTTCAACACTAACCATGCCCAAAGTGTGCCAGAGAATTAATGCAGTTTCAGGGGTGGGGGAGAACAGCTAAACAAAGTAGGAGGGTGGAGGAGCTGAGAGATATTAAGAAAGAAGGTTCTGAAGGAAGAAACTGCTGCCCTTCCTTTTTATATTGTTATGATTGCTCTCTTGTTCTCATGTGGCATTTAACATGGGCAGATAGTGATAGGATGAGGTGGGGGATGGTTTTAAACTAAAAGAGGAGAGATTTAGATTTGATGTCAGAAAGAAATTATTTCCTGTGAGGGTGATGAGGCACTTGAACAGGTTGCTCTGAGACTTTGGATGTCTCATGCCTGGAAGCATTCAAGGACAGGCTGGGTGAGGCTTTCAGCAAAGTGGAAAGTGTCCACTTTTGAGTAGAAGGCGTCCCTAACCGTGGTGGGGGGCTTGGTGATTTTTAAGATCCCTCCCAACCCAAGCTTTTCTGTGCTTCCACAACTCTTATATGTTCTTTACACTCATTGATGAAAATGTCCAAAAATAACCCAGAAAGAGACAAACCATGAAAATATCATATATATACCAGAGGAAGTCTAGAATTAATAAGAGAGAGGCTGTGCTCTTGCTGACTTTTCCTTAGATGGGGAAATGGTGTGAGCTGCAGCTGTTCTTCAGGCCTTCTCCTTCTTCTCCTGCACTGTCTCCACCTTGACAAGTTGCTTTGTGATTGTGAGCCTTCTTCAGAGAACTGCTACTGACCTGGCTGCTGCTGCCTGAGAGTGTTGGACTACAGAGAGAACACGGCCTTTCTGTTCTCTCAGCCTGTCTGATCCCCTTGGCCAGAGGACCTGGATCTGGCCGACTTCCAGAGAGTGAATGTGGTGATAAGGAAAAGCTGAAAGGCTTTGGAAGACAAAGATATACTGTTACACTGGGCACCAGCAAGGAATGTAATGTCATTACTGTGATGCTGGCCTCCGATAATCAAGGGCAATATAGTGTAACCTCAACCACGAAGTCACAATTTATTCCAACTCTTAGAAATGACTGAATATTCACTCACTCACTCACTCACTCACTCACTCACTCACTCACTCACTCACTCACTTAAAAAAAAAAAAGACTCCTTTGTAATAGTACCAAGTGGAAAAAAGTAGCAATTCTTACTTCACAAACCTTATCAATGTGAACTCAATGGAAAGTTTAAGAACATCCTAAGGAATATGAACAGAGAACTGAGAACATCCTGTTTGTTGCCTCTGGAAATGTCTCTTGCCTTGCTCTGGAGGTGAAAGAAAGCAGGGGAATGGGGAGGCTCATTTCTCAGGAACCACAGTGCAGGAGGGGAACTCAAATCACACTGTCTCCTCACTCACAGGCAACTGCTGCCCTCCACAGCTGCCTGCTGAGCCCATCCTTGGCTTTCACAACCTTCCCACATCTCTGTAGCAGTGTGGAAAATGGATATTGTTGCTGCTGCCACTCCAAAGCATCTTTGACCAAGCTGCTCAGGTGGGCACGGTCACTGTATCCAAAACACACACAACCACAAATAGGCCAGGGACGAAAGACAGGAAGAGTCTTCGAGTCTTCTGTATAGAATTCCAGTGAGATTTATTCCAAAGTCCCACCAAAGATTCCAGTGACAAAAGACCAGGATTTCCTGCAGTGTCCCAGGTTAAGTACAGGGTCAGGAGCCAATAGTCCAGGGGCACAGGGGCAAGGCAAAGGGCACTGACCTATAGGAAATGAGGTAAACTTACCTAGTATTGCACAGCACCATGGAGAAGCCTTTTTGTCTCATCCTAAGCAGACAGGCTTTCTTGAAGCCTGTGGCAGATTCTTCCAGGGCATCTGCCCAGAAATTCCCCTAATAGGCTCAAGGGCTTCCCCATGTCCCACTCCCCTCATTGCAAATTATTTCCTAATGTCCAAGCAAGGTTGGTCTTAGTGTGCAACAAATGCCTTTTTAGTTCTGGTCCTGGGAATGAACAGTAATTATCCCCTTGGCAGTACTGCTCCCTGTTGGTAGCCTGTTCCCACATTCACATTTTTATGTTGTTTTTATTAAGCCAACAACGCTGCTTTTGTCACCCTTTCTCCATAGGGTCACACTGTTTAAACCCCTGAGCTCTGCTGTGGCTCTGCTGAGCTCTACCCTATGTATACACATGTCTGTGTGCACATAACACCCCCTACTTCCTTAAGTATGTGTGCCCAAAACAGGACACACACTCCAGGAAAGGTCTTGCCCCTGCTAAATAGAGTGGCATAATGGCCTTTATCTCTTACATGTGACGTACACGAGAATGGCTCAACAGCATCTTATCTGCTGGTTTATATTCAGCCTCTGGTCTAATACAGCCCTTTTTTTTTTAAATATACTGGGGTATAGACTAATATTGATAATTTGGGATTTTTATTGATCTTGTTTTTCTTTCAAAGGCAAAACATTTTGCACTTGCTTTTATTGATTTTTTTTATCAGTTCCAGACTATTTCTCCAAGTTATCATGATTACTTGAATTCTTACACTCTTCCAAACACTTGCATCTACTCCCAGAATGTTATCCTATGGAACTTGTATCTGAGTAAGCTCTGTGTCACCAGGAAACTTGGCAACAAGAACATCCAACCATTCTGGTGCTGGGGTAGAACTGTCACCCCCAAATGACCTTGCTGGTGTAAAGTGAGAGATTTATAATTTCTCCTTAACCATGACTGTTTCAGGCAGTTGATCTCTCCACCTCACAGTGTTTTCTTCTGGTGAAGGTTATTCCTTCTTGCCAGATATTTTAGCTCTGCCTTTCTCCATCCAGTTTCTCATCATAGAAAGTGGCCTTGGGGATCTGACATGTGCTGATGTGGGTATCACCTGGGTTAAGCAGATCCCATCTAGACCAGTCCTCTTTGCCTGTCAGAGAGGACATTTCCATAGGGTTGTGGCAAGATTTTTTAGAACAGCTGAGGCAAAACTGCTTTGCCTTTACCCACTGGGGTAAAGAACTACACTGGATTCATGGGGTTTGCTTTATTCTTAACAACTCCATGTTGGCAGCTTTTCATGGGGATGGAGAAAATAATTTCTTCAAGTACATTTAAAAGTATCAGAACTGCAATGTTTGATTTACAGTTGTGGATCCTCCCCTCCCCTGTTTTTTAAATACATAATTTATTTTCATATAAATTACCAGACCTGTCATGCAGGTTACACCCACACAAACAGATGGGAAAATGCAGGGAAAGTTCCTCGGCACTGGAACTGAATTCTCCCTATCTTACACTGTGAGAAGAGATGTTGTTATTTCAGCCAGTCAGTGTGTTCCTGCATACCATGTAAGAGCTGATACTGTCTGCATGAGCCCATCCTGTTTAGAATGGAAGAAATGTAAAAATATAGCTACAGACAGCTATGCTAGTCAGCTCAGAGCAAGATAATCACCCCACTGTTACTTATTTTGTGGATTTTTCCAATTTTGTTTATTCTTGAATTTTGTCTCACCGATCATTGTAAAAAAAAACCCAACAATTTTTAGAATATTTTCAGATATCTGAAATAATTAACCAAGTAGGTAAATTAAGGAATATGATCCACTTTTTACAAAAGAAATGGACTTTGGCAAAACGGCTGATGCCAAAAACTTTTGTCTGTTTAAAATATCGCCATCAGCAGCTGTCTGACACTGTAAGAGTGTCATGCATCACCCTTCAGGACTGCATCTCAGTTGCTGGGGCTGAATCACTCCCTCTGCTCTCCATCCAGTTTGTCCTTAGCATCTGAGGTTTTTCAGAGGAAATTTTGGATGAGGTAGAGCTTGCCATAATCATTAATCCCCAGCCAGTCTCTGGAGCTACATAAAGCAAGGTTTACAATAATATTTCTACTTAATTTTTAGGTAGTAGCAGTGCATGGCATTCTGCAAGGAACACTGAAGGTTGGTGAGGTCCATTCATCAAAACCTGATGGGAACTGTGGCCTCTGTGGTGTACACAGATGTTGCTCTGGTCTAGGGAAACATTACAGAGAATAGTTTACACACCAAGACAAAAGATATATCACAGTAAAAGATTTCTAGCCATATAATTAAAAAGAGAAGAGGGCAAAAGCATATCTATTCAGCGAAGAGAGTGGAGTAATAACTAAAGATAATCTAATTACAGTCTGAAGCAATAAAGAACTTTTTTTCCACAGTTTTCAGTGAGATGGATTACCCTCTGCTGTGGAGTGGACTCAGAAGTGAGCAGAGACTATAATGATCTCCAGGAAAGTCCTTCTGGAGGTGTGACAAGGATGAGATGTGATGACAGGTTTGACGCCCTGTGATGGAACCAGCCCAGAGCCAAAGCCATAGTGCTGACCCACTTGTGAATGGTCCTCAGAGTGAGCATACCAAACAAAAAAAACAGTGTTGATGATGAAGGGTTTGTTTTTATTAGAAGACAAATTAGAACAATCAGTTTCTAAAATACAGAAAATTGGATGTTCTGGGTGAGAGACTTCAGTATTAAAGTTTTTGTAAGGAAGTTTACCTCCATATGCCCTGCACTTATGAGAGTCCATGAAAACTTCTCAAGGGCAGATCTCACTCCAGCGACCTCAGCAATGAGCTAAGGGGAAATTCCAACGGGAGCTGGCCTGGTCAGCCTGGTGCTTTGGCAGGGTGTGGCCACATCCAGGGACAGGCCATGGGGCTGCAGAGTGGAGAGGCCAGGGCTCCCTGTGCTGGACACAGCTGATCCCAGCTGGCTCCAATGGCCCCACCACAGGGCACATCTGAGCCCTCGGCCAAGCAGGGGTGTCCAGGTGATGCTCGTACTCATCGGGTTCTGTGGTAGGATGTCCTGGAAGGAGCAGGGAGTTGGACTCTAAAATCCTCATGGGTCCTTTTCAACTTGAGATTTTCTATTATTCTGTGACCATAACCCCCATTTCCACTCAGGGCAACTCTTTGGGCCTGTTTTCACTGCCAGAGAGAAGTCTGGGACCATGTGAGAGCTGCCTTCAGCTACAGCAAGATGAGAGCTGTAAAGACAGTGCAGACAAACACTCTCAGCCCTGGCAGATGGGATAAGAAGAAGAGCAGTGGCTACAAAAGGCATCGTGGAAAATTCAAGTTGGACAAAATGACATTTTTCACTTGGGGGGTGATGAACTCCAGGCACTGGTTTCCACAGAGAGATCATGGATTTGCTGTTCCTGCGAATTTTTAAAGGTCAAAGCCATGGCTTATCCCAGCAGGTGCTAGTACAATACCTGCTTTGAGTGAGTGGTTGAATCAGAGGCCTCCAGAAGTCTCTTCTGACCAGCACTTCAATGACTGTGATTATAACAGCTGTAAAACAAAAATGCAGTGGACTAGTTTTGAAAAGTAAGAAAAGTAATATAACTCAGGAAGAATATTTGCAGCTACTGCAAAAGAATTCCCATGCTTAGAATAAGGAGTCTGAAGCTTAAATCCCGCTGAGGAAAAACTGCAATAAAGATAAAGGTGGTATAAAGAAAGTTGGTGAGATCATAAAGATAAATGACTTTGAGGGGTAACACTTCCTTTACTTTTAACATTTATTTTGCTTTGGTCTAATTTTTAGGGAAAAAAAAAAGCGTTGTCCTCTCTTTTCAAGGGAAGCATATCAGGCAATGCTCCTTGCAGGGGAAGTACAGCTGGGTGACAATTACTGTGCTCCTGCAATTGCTGGAGGGCTGGTGGAACTGGGATCCCTCACAGAGGTGCAGAGGTGCTGTGTGGCAGAACCTCTCCTCCATGAATTACAAGCATTCAGGCCTGGACACAGGTGGAGGATCCAAAGCTAAGCAGAAGATGAGAGTTGCCATCTCACATGTAGGCATGAATCTAATACATCTCATACAGACGGATTCCACACTACTGGGGATGAGGAGAAGGGAATCACAGCCCTCCTGGAGGCAAGTTAACTCCAGCCAGAGGATCTGCATGGTCCTGCCCTGTTCAGGGAAATGGCTGAGTCCGGAAGCCCCCTGAACTGGGAGGGGCAGAAATGGCCTGTAAGGGACCATGACAGAAACATGCTATGGATCCTGTATTTGTGGAATGACTGGGAAAGCTGAAAGCAGGACTTTGAAACCTCTGGAGTGCAGCTGTGGTCACAAGCAAACATTTCTGTCCCTCCAGGCTCTCTGAAAAACTGTGCCCACATCTGACGGAATGAGTTCAGAAAAGACAAGTCCAGTGTGGACTAGGTGAAAAGAAGGGCATTTTGAAGGACCATGGGAATGGAGGGCCTATTTTATAATATCCTGTTTCATAAGAAGTCTTGTTTAGTCTGGCAAAAGAGTGGCTGCAAGGGAACATGACTTCTTTCTAAAAATACAACAAGGAGGGAAACACTAGGGAAAACTATTTAAGTGAAAAGCCAATTCTGGTGAAGAAATAGGTGGTATAAATTGTTTCAGAAAAAAAAACCAGTGCAGATTTGTAACCAACTAACAGGGAGGTCTAATTGCTGCATTGTGTTGACAGTGGGAGGCATCCAAACTACTTTTGTGACAAAATTTGCCAGGTTTGAACCTGCTTATGAGGCTGTTGACAATAGCAGACAGTGGGACTCACTCACTCAGGAGTTGTTTTGCCTCTGGCCCTGCAGGGCTGGTGTGTCAGATGGCAGAGGTGCTGTGACCCACATGCTGTTCTGCCATCAGGGCAGAATTACAGTGCTCTTTAAATTGCTTTGATAAACACAACCTAAATGTTTTCTTTTGCTTTCACAGATTTCTTGTTAATCTCAACACTTTGTCCTGCTGGTGTCCTGGGGTGATACCGTAGTCCAGCCAAAGGACCAACGCCTTCTTCTACTCTTTATCTTCTGTTTTTTCCAGCATTTCCTGACACCACCTCTCAAGTAGCATCCCTTTTCTCCTCTATCTCCATGTTCTCCAATCCATCTGATTTGTCCTCCTTATTTATTTTCTTCTGGCCTGTACTACATCAGCTTGATCTTCTGCATCATCCTGGATCTCTGATTTCAATTCCTAGCTCTTCTTCCACCATTGCCACTGCTGGTCTCTCACATCTTCCTGAAGAGGGGTTGGTATTTGATACTTCTTACTTCCAACTGATAATACATGGAAATCTACACCTCACAGATTCCATGTGGAGTGTGTGCCTAACAGGAGTATCATATGATGCAGAACATAAATTAAACCAGAGCAGATGTACATTGACATAAAGTGTGGCTTGAGGGACTACAACTGCTCACTTCTTTGAATGGACCATCTGCCACTCCAGGAGATTGCGAAGCTTGTTTTGGGGGACAGAGAAACACCACAGCTGGGTTAAGGGGGATTTTCTGCTTGGGAATTTACCTGCCTTTTTTAGGTGTTAGCCTTCTAGCTGAAAAGGAAGTCCTGGATCCTGAATCCTTTGCTGCTTAGCTCCTCCGACACGGTTCCTCCTCTGGTGTGCAGAGACTGTTACAATTAGATTTCAGCATGCACATGAAGGAGCAAAATATACCCTGCTGAAGAAAATTTGTCATCTGAATGTCCATCAGAAAAGCATGAAGATCCCATACCCCAACGTGGACACTTAAGGCCTGGTCAGCTGGATGCTCTAGGCTGTGCTGGCTGGGTCTCTGTTGGCTCTGGTGGGAATAGTGACACCCTTCTCAGAGGGAGATGCCTGCACACAGCCCAGTTACATTTAACCAATAGAAATGCACATGCCAAGAGTCACTGGAGATGCTCCAGGGTGTCTCAGATGCATTTATGGAACTGTCAGGAATTTGACAGGACCTACAGTGGACTTGTGACCTTCTGAAGCAGGAGCTGTAGTCGTCCAGGACATCTTAAATGGCACAGAAGTTTTATGTGCGGCAAGTGAATCAAGCTGGGCGTGTCTTAATCTGGAGCTGGATTGTGGCTGAAAAGCTAAAATAAAAATTTTCATCTGCAGCAGGAGAAACCAAAAAACTGGTTTTGCAAGCTCCAGAGCTTCAGTGCAGCACTTGCAACTTGATATTGATTATCCATTAAAACCAACAGAGACCTAAATCAAAAGGAATCACTCAAATTTCCAAAGAGGACCAAAAGCAAAGTCTGAGGGAAGGGCAGGTGACTATTAATTGAGGATACAGTGGCTGAAGACTTTGATACTGTAAATAATCAAGCAGCGTTAGAAATGACCTAAATTGAAATAAAACCAACTTTGAATGAAAGCAAAGTGTTTGCTGGCTCAGAGATATGAAATTAACCTGGCTGCTGATTCAATGGATCAAAAATTGCATTGATCTAATGTCTCTGACTTTCCACTTATGTCCAAAGAAATGTAACTTAAGTACAGCTCGACTGGAAGATTGCTCTCTCAACAATGCTTTTTTTTATCTTAATGGAAAATTTCAGCTCCATTTTTCCAGCAGTCCAAAGCATCCTCTGCTTCCCACATTGTGAGATGACAACAATGCTCAGCTGTCTTTGGCCTGAGTTGTGGCGCTGGGCCAGAAAGTATTTCAAGTTGTGAAAAGTCTTAAATCAACACATTTTACTACTAAAGAGTGAGGAAAAACAGTTTCTAAACCATATGAAATATTCATGTCTAGCATCTTGTGAGATACCATCTGGTTAGATCAAACCAAAGCAGAGCTGATAGTGACAGAGAAATGCACTGGGTAGAAAGTGGGGAGCTGTGACTTGAAGATTCATTGTTTCATGCCCTATAAAAGAGCACTACAAAAGCACAGTCACTTCAGGAACAATTAACTATTCCAACAAAAAAAAAAGTCGATCTTTTGCGTCTGTTATTAGGAAAATAATACTGTACTTCAGATAATATCACGCTTCTCATAAGGGCATCAATAATTAAATTGCAATTTAATATTTGCCTAAATATTAAAGTGTCTGAGGAAAAAAGACAATCTCCCAAATAACCAAACAAGCACTTCCACAGTCAGCAAGAAGAATAAACAAAGGACAAATCCTGCTGCAGACATTGTGATCTTCTAGCATTTTGTATTTATATTCCCAGAAGCAAATATGTCCTTTTATCCCTAAAAGCTCTTGTTCATGGGGCATCGCACTTGGAAGACCTGATCTTTTCTCCTGCAAGAGCTACTTTTCTGATATATGACCTTGAGACAAATACTTTGTGTCTGTAACTGCTTCCCCTCCCACTTCCCGTCTCTCCCAAACAGCGCCAGGTTTGCTGTGCCTTATACAATGGGGCCTTCAGGTGCTATTGCAATGTAAATAGTGGCAGTACAGGTGCAGTTTTGAGTAGAATATGGCTTTGATTATTCAGTTACAAGGTCACCCTTGGGTGAAGGGATTGCTGTATAAAACATTGCTGAGCCATCAGTCTGTAGCTGCCTCCTGGTTATATAATGATGTTATTTCAAATGTACTGAAAGTGTTTAAGGCTTTCCAAAAATTGCCAAGTTTGTGGTGCAATGGAACATCAGTGGTAAAATGGTCCCACACAGGTGAGTATGAACACAGAGATGCTTACAGTGCTGGGGCTTTCCCGACTCTCTCCCTGTTGTTGGCAATTTACCCCTTCCTTTTCTCAAGGTTAATTAAGCTTTGTGCCACTTTGTAGAATAAGGAACTATTGTACTCAGCTCCGTGGAGGGGGAAGATGAAGAAGGCAGGAATTAAATGGCTGCTTTGGAGCATAGAGCTGGAATCAGGACCAGGGTGCTCTCCCCACCCTCTTTGCATACCTTGTGATAAAACCAAAATGCTACCCCTTTAAAAGCAGTGTCACTCACACAGTATGGGCTCTGCACAGCCTTTGAAAAGCAGGGAAGAGCATCAAATGTTCCAGCCCACTTAATTTGAAAGCTGCCTATAATAAACCTTAAAGAACATGTAAAACGGGAAGGTCAAATTACATAGTTACATAAGTATCACTGGATTTCTGGCATTTAGGAATAAAAGGTTTTGATCTGTTCAGTTTAAAAGTGCCTAAAACATCCATGGACTCTGTTAAGATCTAACATTAAGCGCTTTTCTTTTTGTACTTTCCAAAAGCTTAGCTAGAGACAATTTGGACACAGCATGACAAAACTTTGCCTTAATAACATAAATATCTATGCAGAAGTAATTGGACACTGTGCCATTGCAAAATATTTTATATTCAGCAAAATGACAGTTCTTATCTAGTTCTTATCCACAGAAACCCTTAAAGAAACAATCCATTGCCCTTTAAAAGCCCCTCTCAATTCCTCACTTTCCCATCTATCTTATTTATAGCTCTGTCTTTGTACAGCGCTCCAGGATCTAGGAATGAGAAGTGCTTATAAAAACCTCCATGAGAGCTGGGATTTGAAATCAGCAGCACTTATGGATGTTATGCATATGAAGGGAAGGCTTGAGTGCAACACAGCTCAGCATTCAAAATCAACCCCACATCAGTGTCCTCAACAGCTTCGCTTTAACCCAGCGCTCACTCGACATCTGTATAAATGCACCAGAGTGCCTCTTAGCCCTTCTCCTACTTATTTTTGACAAGCATTTCACAGTGTCTATGAGCAGGGATCCTCCCTCCCTGTTTTCCCTCATTGCACAATTGGCTTTCCATGGACCTCTTTTGAAGTAACTTTGGCAGCTCCAGCCCTTTCGGAAAGCAGATATGAGTCCTCTTTCAGCCTTGCATTGAGGAGGAGGTCTGTGGCAGGGACTCCATGCAGCAGAATGTCAATGCCAGAAGTCGCCTTTCTCATGTAAATCAGGTGCAGGAGCCTGGCATTTTCTGTGCAAGAATGAGAGACACTAGTGGGTTGGTTTTTTTGCCCCCTCCCTTTCTGGAAGATTATATTTGAACCAATGAGCTCTGGCTCTCTCATGCCTTGTGGGTGCCAGATCTTTCCTCAGGACTGATTTCTCCATCTCCTCCCTCACCTACATTGTTGTGCCATCTCCTTTCGTCACATCCAACTAGTCATTATGGGCTTCTCTTGTTTTTTTTTAAGATTTCATGGATAAAAATGCCAAAGAAGTGTATTTGCTTTGAATTTACTCATGCTGAGGGCTGTATTTACATCCCCCACAAACACCGATTACACCGTTTGGCCCCCGGAAAGAAAAGAAAGGGCTCTTCTTGCTGAACTGAGGACCAACAGGAGATGTGCAGAAAGGAAACACTGAGGTCATACTGATGTATCCCTGCTGGCCCATTTATTTATGCCCTTCCTAAAAGTTTGCTTTTCAAAGTCTTCCTCCTGATTTGGGGGTCTGTAGCATGGACACTGCACCTTTTCAGCGTTACAAATATGAAGGTCCAAGCCCTGGTGTCTTGATACACAGTTTACCCTGGCGAACAGGCACACCCAGCCCAGGTGGTTGTCTGGTGCCTTGGAATAAGGTCACTCGTGGTTGCCCCTGACTGGCCAAACTCATGCCCTTCACAGCCCTGCAAGCTGGCCACAGTCAGGCTCATGGCTTGGAGACTGGAATTAAAGGAACCCATGAAAAAGCAAATTCCAGCAGAGCTGGCACCTACAGGAACCACCGCGCAGAGCCAGCAGATCCACACACGGCATCCCGGGGCAGGCTGGTGTCACCCTCACTGCCCACCACACAAGAGTCACCTTCTACCCAAACACTCCTGCTCTGAGTAGCAGCCAGTTGCAGTGTTTTCACAAAATCACAGAATACTGTGAGTTGGAAAGGGCCCACAAGGATCACTAAGTCCAGCTCTTAAGTGAATGGCCCGTATAGGTATCGACTCCACAACCACAGCATTATCAGTCAGCAATATAACACTAAATCTACTTGGGCTGACAAGAAATAAGCCATGTCACAAGTTCAGTTATAGCTCAAAATGTCTCCTTAAAATTATTTCTTTATTAAAACTCTGCCTTTAAATGAGCAAAACCCAGCCCATGCATGCATGAATTCACACTGCATATCCTGGTCGTGCTGTGATAGGATTTAGACTTTTTTAATACTCTGGAAGAAAGGTATTGTGCATTTCAAAGGCAGGAAAACTGTATCCATACCCTTTTATCCACCTTCAGGAAAGGTTTGATGAACACATCTCAGCTTGTATTTTTGATTAGTATAGGATTGTATTTCTGAATGAATATTCTGGTTAAAAGAATTTGAAATTTGTCACAGCTCCATAAACGACAGCAAGTGGCACACATAAAGTATGCAGCATGTTCTACATGTTGGGCAGATGAAAGGCAGTGTAATTGCTAATTGATAGCGTATTTAAATATCATGCCTGCATACTTATCTTGACTTAAAGCCTGAAATATGTAACATGCTGATAACGCACACACCTCTCATGAAACAAAATACAAACCCAGAGTCCTGTGCAATGTGTGACCTTATACACATTGCAAGCTGCACGTGCTCACAGCTGACAAGTGTTTGAAGTAAAGCATTTACACATAAAACATTTATGCAGACATTGTGCACTGAGGCATTGAAATATGCAGCCTTCCATATGTTATTACATATATGATTTCTATGCCAAGTATTTTGGGAAAAAAAAAAAGCAATTACCCATATGTTCTCTAAACAATGGGAATGTGCTGTAAGTTGTGGCACTGGAGAGGCTGCTCTATCCTAGGGGAATACTTACGTGCCATGGGATGTAGAACACTAGAGATGGAAAGAAGCAGGCAAACCGATGGCACAAGCTGGGTTTGTGTAAATGTGTGCATAGAAAAGGCAGCATTTAAATTCACAGAAGACAACAGAATCAAAGAGAACATCCTGAGTTGGAAGGAACAGCCAAGGATCATTGAGCCCCACTCCTGGCGCTGCACAGCAGAATCCCCAAGAGGCACACCATGTGTCTGACAGATTTTCCAAACTCTTCTTGAACTCTGGCAGGCTTTGTGCTGTGAGCACTTCCCTGGAGAGCCTGTTCAGTGCCCAACCACCCTCCTGGTGAAGAACCTTTTCTTCCTATCCTAAACCTTCACTGACACGACTTCAGGCCATTTCCTTGGGTCCTGTCACTGTTCACCAGAGAGAAGAGATTGATGGTGCTCCTTGTGAGGAAGCTGCAGACCACAATGAGGTCTCCTCTGAGTATCCTCCAGGCTGATCAGAGCAAATTACTCAGCCACATTTGAACAGTTTCTAATGGCTTAATGTCTTTATATTGTGACCCTCAAAACTACCCCCAGAAGTCGAGGTGAGGCTGCCCCAAAGCAGAGCAGAGCGGGACAATCCCCTTGCCTGGCTGGCCATGCTGTCCCTGATACTCCAGGACACAGATGTCCCTCCTGGCTGCCAGGACACTCATGTTCAGCTTGCCATGGACCCCGCATTCGCTCTCTCCCTGCGGAGAGGAGGGAAGGACTGACTCCATTAAGGACTCAGGGCTCACGCTCCCACATTTTGCGCTCCCCAGGCACACGTGCCCATAGGGACACCAGACTGCCGCTGGCATTCA
>VWYI01032122.1:19402-57846 GCA_013399455.1 Anthoscopus minutus
GCGGGGCACGGCCGGGCACGGCCGCCCCGCGGGACCCGCCGGCCGGGCGAGGTCCCCGCCGCCTCTCCGCACAGGTACGGGAGGAGCGACGCTCCGGGGCCGAGCTTGGGGCGGGGGACAGGCGGCGAGGAGGGGGCCGGGGCTAGGTCGGGGAGCGCCTGCTGGAGGACCCCGGGATGTGGGGTCGCGGCCATCCCCGGCGGTGGGGGAGCTAGGAGAGGGCTCCCTGCGCTGCGTGGGGTGGGACGAGAGCCTCCCACCCTCCCGGTGTTCCCCGCCGCTCTGGGGGTCCGTCCCCCGCGGAGCCCCGGGGCTGGGACCCCGGCACTGTGACCCCCGTGACCCGCCAGCAGAAGTTGGGCTTTTTGGTGTTTCTTCTCCCCTGTGGGCATTAGGGAGCGCTGCCCCCCGGCCCGGCCCCCAGCTTTGCATAACTTGTCTCCCAGTTGAGTCCCAGTCCCTCCCTGCACTTTGCCCTTGCCCGGTGGTCTGTGGCGTGAGGGAATAAAACTATTCAAGGACTGGCTTTTATTTCTCTAGAGAAAGAGCTGGGTCACAAACGAGGCAGGCTACCTAATAATATATATATGTATATTTCTTTTTTCCCCCGCAGCAGCCCAGTGCACAAGCAGGATTCTGTGACAGTACAGAACAAGGCCCTTGGGTGTGATTTTTTTTTTTTTTTTTTTTTAGCAAACCCTGGAGCAGAGCTGCTATTAGCATGTAGAGTTTGAATGCCACAGGCAGTCTGTTGTCTCTTCCTACTGAAAGAATAATTTAGAGGAGCAGCAGTGACTCATTAATAGAAAGTATTAGTTGCAGGAAGGCAAAACCAGGTGAAGTTTCTTACTTTGCCACAGACTTGCTCTGTGACCTTGGAGCAGTCTTTGTGCACCAGTCATTCTTCTGTTTGCTTTTGAATTGGGAATAGCGGTGCTTTCCAAAAACGTCCTGTGGATAAACATACTAATGACTGTGAAATGCTTATCTGCTGTAGTAATAATGGATAGATAGTGATGATATTTCTATTACAGAAGCAGAAAGGCTCTAGCCAGGATGTGAACTGTAGTAGCTACACTTCGATGGAAATAAGAGCTGGCTTAAAAAGACATTTAATAACCTGTGATGTTGCATGATTTGCACTGTGGTCATCTTGCACTTCATATTTTGATGTAGTGTGTGCTTTCAAAGAGTTGCTATTCCACACTGCAAATACTTTATGGATGGTTTATTTTTCCACTTCAGTTTGCCTGGAACAAACCTGTGTGGTGTCCTCTTCCACTGCTAAGGAAACCTCGTGAATTTCTAATGTAGCAGATAATCCCTGATAGTTGACATCTCTGAACTAAGTGGTGTTTTTGAAAGGAAATACTGAAGGGAGCGACAATAAATTCATTATGCCTGTAATAAAAGTCAGTCTTAGTTTTAGGAACAGTAGTTTTCCCCTCACCTTATAGGATGCTCTCTGTGGAAAATCAGAATACTTCCAGTATTTCATAGGCAAAAATCTAAGTACAGGAGTTTTGAAGCTGAGGGAGTTGACCGTCGTGGTTCACGCACTGCTCTGAAGTGCAGCCACTGCAATAACAAATGGAAGCAGCCAAGCACAGAGCTGGGAGTTGCTTCTGCAAATCCTGACCTGAGTGAAATAACCTTTCTCTCATAACAGTTTTGCTTAATACTGATTTGTGCAGCTAGATTACACATCTTTTCTAATTTTTTTTAATATGTTGTAGAAGGATACGCCAGGAAAAAGCAGTGTTTGCCTCATACCTTGGGGATTTTTTGAAAGTAATTTGATACATAGTTTCTCACTCTCTCAATTTAATATGAAACTTCCATAATCAGATTAACTTTAAATAGGAAAGCTTTTGTGTTGAGGAAGAGGTAAGCACAACCCAGTTGGGTTTGGTTTGGGTTTTGTGTTTTTTCCTTTTTTTCTAATGAACCTGAAAGCTGCTCTGGCAGAATGGCAATTCATTGTTAATTCTTAATATGTATGTGCCCTGGAAAAATCAAATACCCGGTTTCATAGCTACCCTTAGGCATCTTTATGCAAGCAGGGCTCACTGAGTAACTACTGTAAGTCTCATTGACCTTAGTAGGTTTGCAGAGGTCATGTTTTAAAATGGCTAAGTTATGCTTAAACTATTTTCTCAGTAAGTATTAGAAGCAAATGTTTGTGTACACAATTACACACTTTTTCCAGTTCTCCATTACATTTTCTGTTTTTCTTTAGATTCTTGCTCATCTTAAAGAAAGCTCTCATTAGGAAGAAACACAAGTTTTTGAAAACAAGTTCCTTTTCAAGATCTGGCTATAGCAGAGCAGACTGCAAGGTTTTACAAACAGCCAGAAAGGCCAGTGTTGGGTTCAGAGAAACTTGGCCAGCACAAGCCAAATGTACACGAGTGACATCAGCATTTTTCTGAGCCATTTGTGCTGTTCACTTGTGCTCTTCCCAGCAGTGCCTTGTGTCTTATGTAAGCTCACACTGTACATCCTGTCCTGCTGTTCTCATGCATGATAATTCACTGGCGTTATCTTACAGGAGGGCTTGAGAGCTGCTGCTTGTCTCAAATGTCTGCATGCAAGTTTCCTATGAGCCAGGAGCATAACAGTGTCCTAGGAGACATCTGAGGAATAACTCGGAGTGAGATTATATATATTCCCTGCTCCTTTTGGTAATAGAACTGTAACCACTGTGAAGTCATGTGACAGAGGTTTTACTGGACTGGAGCCTTGATCTGTATCATATGTAGATGGGTCACTAATGCAGTTTTGATGGCTAGTGATAAAACAGCCATAAAACCCAAAGGACTTCAGTGTCAACAGAAGTCTCGATAATACTAAGACTGGAAAATAAAGGCTTTTATTACACTGTCACTGCACACTTCTTGTTACAAGGTCTTTGGGAGGAATTGTGTCTTCAGATACTGATCCTTCAAACTTGTCCTTGCAGTTAGCATGTACTCATGCATAATGAAAGTACTGCCACTTGATGGGTGAAATTGAAACAAGCCCTCCATTATAAGCACTAAACCCAAACATTTCTTCTGTTTTTCTTGCTTGCTTAATCTAGCTGAAACTTGCTGGCATAAAATCCTGCAGTAAAGCAATGTGCATAATCTAGTTCTAAGTAAACTGAGCACTTTCTTTGAACAGTGTCTAATGTTTCATACTTCAGTCTCTTTTGTTAGTGCTGTAGCAGGGTGAGGGAGCCAAATTCCTGATTACCTGTCTTGGTGAACATGGTTGTCCTTGTCTGACTCCATGGCTTGTTTGGAGCAGCTCAAAAGTTTCCTTATGAGCCCTGGTCTGGCACAGCCGTGTATAAGACTGTGAGATTTACAGCTCTGCAGGGGAACCACCTGCAGAGGGAAGAACGGTTGACCTGGAGGAAAAGTGTGCCTGGAGAGGAATGCTGATGGTCATTTTGGAAAGAATGGAAATCTTTCCTGTGACTTTCCAGAGTAATCTGCTCCATACTGCACAAAGCAGTTTCTCATGGTAGTGGAGAAACACGAGGGATGCAAGACTTAACAGGGAGACTGATTATCTAAAAAGGAGCAGGTGCAGCCCTTAGATACTGAGAAGGTGAACAGATTCTTAAGTAAGCTGTTCGTGCAAGTTTAAGGACATTTATTGGCAAAACATCGAAGAGAAACTTGAATTTTTATTTGGAGAGAAAGTGAATTATCACTATTACTTTTATTGACCAAAGACAGGGATGCATGGGCTTTTCCTAGTGCTTTTGTTATTTATGGAGGATACGCAAATCTGTTTTAAAACCATATACAGGAGAATAGGCAGTAATGAAGTTGTATGTTAGAGACTTGTAGCAGCTGTAAGAATAAATATTGTAAAAAAATTCCAACAAAACAAACCATGCAAACTCCCCCAAAAAAACCCAGCTTCCAAAAAGTACCTTCATGTAGCACATTCAGGATTCTGTTAATTGTATTTTATTGTGTGACAGATATTATGTGAATATAAAGGTCCACATATATGTTGTCATGAATCAGTAGCATTTTTAGGAGATGTGGGCAAATAAAATGCAGTCTGGATGCTTAAATCTGGTAAAATATTTATAAGAAAGCTGTCTCTTGGAAAAAGTTTCCCACCGGATGCAGTGGGTGTCGGGTCTAAAGGTCAGCAGCAGAGAGAGTAAAGAGAAGGCTCTTCTGCGTTTTTCTCCAGATTTTTCAAAGAAGCCTTGTGTAAAGAAGCAGAGAATCTTTCTTCCTAAATTTCCAAGTGCTAAGAGACATTTGCAGGTTTGTTCATCCTTAAGCTGTTTGTTGCAAACTTTCTCTAAGGGGCGGGGGGGAGAAAAACCCCCAGAACCCTCAGTGCAATTAATACATTCGTGAACTCTTAGCACGGAAGTTCCTGGTGTAAATCATAAAAGCCAGATGGAGTTTTAAGTGACTGTCATGTACAACTTGGGGAATGAACATTCTTGATACTAATAAAAGGGCCAGATTGGAACTACGTAATTAATCCCAGCGTCCTTTTCAGTGCCTGATAAGATTTGGCTGCAACAGCCACGGAGTTAATAGAGACAACTGTCAAGTCCTATGAAGCAGTGGATCGTTTGCCTGAAATAAAAGTACCTGTGTGCTTACTCTAGGATGTCTCTTCTGGTGATCAGTGCTCATATTGCAGTTTAAATGGAGGAAAAAAAAAGTGTGTGAGTAGTGGCTGACTTCGTCTTGAATCTATCTCCTGTCTTAAATATGTATGTAACTATATTTGCACATATTTAATAAGTATGATATATCTGCTTGCATGTTTTATATATATATAAATGTTTTTAAAGCATAAGGTAAGTACATACGGTATTTTTGAGTGTTCCATGGCAAAAGCTTTTTCAAATTGGAGTTGAATTGTGTTGAAATGTAATGCCTGGGGAGCTCCAGGAAACAATCTTACAATGAAGTTTATTCCCTCTGTGTAGCAGTGTCCTGAAGGAAGTGTGCAGAAAAGTTGCTAAAAAAAAGGCTTATGAGATGGCACAAAGTGTGTGTCAGAGACAGACAGGAGGAGGAGTGGGCAGATGGCAGTCAGTACAAAACACGTGAATAATCAGATTGAGAACAAGCTGAATAGACTGTCAGTATGCTGGTTGCATGCTGCTGCAGTTTGGGTTTGGTGAACGTGCTGAGGATTTTTTTCTGTTGTGATCAGTGTTCCATACTCCAGAGAGGTAAAAATCTTCAAGTTAGAAGCATATGTGAGGGTGAAGGCTTGCCCACCATAGTCAGGGGAACTTCTGGGATGAGGGAAAGGTCAGTGCTTTCAGAGCTATCAGGACTGGAAAGCATTAAAAAAAACGTTCAATTTATTACAGACTTCATCTGCAACTTTATTCAGACCTACCTTTGGCATGCATGACGTGGAATAACACTAAAATGATCCAAAATCTTAGTGTCTGAACCTGTGGGATGATAGATTTTTTTTTTTCTGAAAAGGTCTGGAAGGTAGTAAGACTCATTAGTGATAAATTGTTTACATAACTTTATCTAATTTATTGGAAAACTCTTTGGGTAGCTGTCTGGCCTGACCATTGCCTAGCTCAGTGCAAGATTGCAGGATTGTTGGTTGGATGCACTGCTGGAGTGTGGAAAAGAAAGAGCAGGAGGGATGGCTGCACTGGTGAATGATTGAGCCTGTAACTTCTCGTGCAATGCTAAGAATTATAGAAGAAAATAAATGTAGAAATAGAACAAGAAAAGCCCTCCTGCCCTACTGATTCTTACTTGAAAAAGGTTATAATATCAATTTATAATAATAAAGTATACATATGGAAGAGAGTGGTTTGAGATCCAGTTGATCAATAGTAACTTGTTCATGTTTACATTTGTTCCAAAACGTTCCTGCTTTTTTCTTTTTCAGTGACTTCCATAGGCTAAAACAGTAGTGAAGTGATCTAACTGCCATATTTCCCAAGAAAGAGGCATTGCTTTGTCTGAGCTGGCATTTGAATGGAAGGATCACAACACATCTTTCAGTTTAAAATTTATTTAGTACAGATAATTTTGCATTCTTGCAGTTATCCTTTAGTAATATCAGTTTGCTCCTTGTACACTGTCCTGGCATGCCTCAGTGTGAACAGCAGTAAAAAGTTTTAACAGCACACGGATATAGAGCAAATGGGATCTGTATTTCTGCAGAAGTGAAGGTTAGAAAGATAAAGGGAAAATGATTAAAATATTCACAAGAAGTGTCCTAGATAAGATTGTTTCGTGTCTGAGGGCATGATGAATCCTATGGGAATGAGGAAGCTAAAAGGCTGTTTAATTCTGAAGTTTCACACTGAATCAACATGTTAGATATCAAAGTGGTATTAGTGAAATTTGTAAGAACATGGGTATTTTATGTAAGGAATAAAGAAATAAAGTAAGTTAGTCTTCACCAAATCCTTTGCTCTATCTGAGTTATGCAGAGAATGAATGTTGGAGGCTTAACGTGAGTATAATAAATCAAGCTGCCAGCTGAGCCTCAGAGGGCTTTATTCATGCACTTCATTGTTCTCTCTGCAGATAGAGCAGGGTTCAGCCAAACGCAGGCTTGTCATTCTGCAGATGTTCAGAGTGTTTCCCAGTGTTCTCAAGACTGAGCTGGTGGCTGTGCATTGTCCAAACTGCTCAGTTCACTGCTCGCAGTGGCCATGCTCTGAACTTTCATGGGCACTTTCACATGCAGAAATCACAGCATGAGTTTGCAGCTTTGGGTGAGTGGGGAGCTATGCTGTGTACTGCTGGTAACTCTTAGAAAAGGCTCAGGTTTGTAGCTTCTGGAAAGTGCTTTTTGGCAACAGAAGATGCCCTGCTTCACCCTCTGCAGCTTGGCAGAAAATGTTCTTCAGAGCATGAGCTTCCCAAGCATGTCTCTCAGGGTAGTTCTTGGGGCTGCTGGCACAGAGTAGGTTTTTTAACCTTCACCAAACTGTCTCCTTTCCCTATATCCTCAGTACCAGACAAACAAAATAGTAAAACAGGAGACAGAGTGGTAAAAGCAGAACAGATGGAAAGTTATGTTCTGGTTTAACACATGGTGACACATCTGGTTGTTCTTACCTGGAGTTCTAAAGCAGATCTCTGCTGTTGGGCCTGACAAGTCAGTCTCTCATTAGTGTTAGCTTTAAGTATTCAAAGTTAAAATTGCTGAGCTTTCCATCACATCTTCCTTTCTTTTACCTCATCCTCAATAGGGCTCCAGCTGGAGATTGCAGAGTTGCTTTTTCATTCTGTTTTCATTTTGCTAACTGGCTCATATTTGATATGCATCAGTATTTTAATGAACATGCTTGCAACATGCTTATAGGATTAGTGTGGTGTGTTTTGTTAACTCTATGTTTTCTGAGAGTATCTTAAGCATTTTATAAAGACTTTAGCCCTGCTGGTAAACTTTAATTAAATGATCTGATTATATCCAGATCATGCTTGTAAATAAATATCCTTTCTCATCTTCTCCACAGTCTGCTTCTTTTGGAGTTTTTCTTATCTTAAATTATTATTCAGTAAACTTACCCAGTAAAACTTTAACTTAAGAGCAATCAATAATGCACTCACTTGTAGAAGGACAAGTAAACACATTTTTTCCTATCAAATTAGGTTAAGATAAGAAATACTACAGCTAACTAATTTTTAATATTAGTTTGACAGGTGTATACTTTATCTCAGTACAACAAAGGCAGTGTTCAGGAATGTTTTTCTTGGTAGTGGTTCTGTGAGCATAACCCTTGGATGTCCCTGTAGGTCAAGGACAAATTTCACACAGCCCTTTGCAGTGGGATAACTAAGCTGTCTGCTGACAGGATCAGGTGCTTTCAGGTCACTGGAACATTGGGAATGTTCTGGTATCAGGGAAGCCAGTTTTTCTGCAACCTGCTCCTCATCTGTTCTGAATATAACAAGGGAGTATTTCAAGGAAATGCTAAGGAAGGTGAAGGTCACTTCTAGGGCTTTATGAAGATTGGTGTGCATATGCTCTACCTGAACAGAACTTGCTGAGTTCAAACTTGACTCAGCTGTGATACAAGACAGATTCTTTTAACAAGGAGATGTGTGATATTTTCTTAGACTACTCATTTGTCCATTTTGACTTCCCTTCTTTGGATTCTTCTTTTGATTACTCTAACTTCAGAGTTGCCACATCTGATCCAATGCTTTTAATATTTTTCATTACAAAATAAATGTAGTAGTTGATATTCTCTGATAATATGTGATTAGGCATGATTGTTTGGTCTTGTATTCTTCATTTGATTTCAGCTTGCATGACTGCTTTGAGTTCAGAAGCCTAATTAAAATGTTATTAAGTTTTTTTTGTTTTGAATATGGTGACTGAATGACTTGATAAACACACTAGTTAGGTCAGGGTCTACTAAGCTGTTGTTTCAGTTACGAGTCGGTTTAGGCCAAATATTAACTAGAAGCAGTAAAATCTCATCAAATTATAATGAATCTGTGTACTCAGATATTCCTTGGTTCTAACAAACTGATGGAAGCTGTGATTCTGTATGTCAATATGAAGTTGCATATTGCAAGATCAGGGAGAATTTTGGTGTGTTTGTTGCTCTTTCTTACACAACACGAACTTCAGTGTGAAGTTCCTTCTTGTTTTAGTTAATGATACTTGACTTCTTGCTTATATAGAAATTAAGAAACAGCTTTATTTGCACAGCTTGAATTGCTGTAATGTGTAATACTACTTTCAAATTTCTCCTGTAAGTATTAGAAATCCCAGTGAAACCAAACCTCTGCTGCAATTTTCAAAGACTGTTAATGATTAATTTTTTTTTTTTTGGAGGGGTGGGAGAAGGGGTAATATTTTCTTAAGTTGCCTGCTTTAAATGAGAAGGTGACTACTAGTTTTCTCTCAGTTTACTGGTGTACTACAAATGTATTTTCTTAATAGTTTAGACAGTTTATAATCTGCTGGTAAGTTGAACGATGTAGCTGTTTGCTTCAGTGATTTATTCCCCCTCTGTAGAATCGAGTTTCTTTAGCTGTCTGGTTAATCTTTTCACAGATGAGACTTGCAAATCATTGGAGACTGAAGCACTGTGGTGTACAGGCTACTGATAACTCTGTGGTGCTTCCTGTCTTTCAAGCTACTGGTTTAAGCTATAAAACATAATTAGATGGAGGTGTTTTACTTTCAAGTAAAATTTTAGTTAAATTGGTATTTGCAAGATTAAATATTAGATATCATTTGGATACAGAGCTTCACAGATTTTGCCAACTCTGAAACCCTGTTTCATGCATTTAAGTGGAGCCTAAGGCAGCTAACTGACTGTGGCTTTGTACAGGAGTGGTGAGTTTTGGTGCTTGAGTTTATTGTACACAAATGACTGGAAACCTGTATTTGCAGCATTTCCTTAAGTGTGCCTTTCTACATTTGTACAGGTTAACTTTTACCAATTTTCACAAAACCTACTTGTTCCAGAAATGTTACTGCTGATGCATTTTGCTTTAGTGACGGTTATATTTGAATGCTTCACCTTGAGAGATTATAAACTGCACATGAAATTGATTTTTTTTAATGGATTTGATTGCTCATAGGAATTGTTTTGATGTTTTTGCAGCATTTCTATTGAGCTAATATGGTGTCCATTGAACTCTGCTTGAGATGCTACAATTACAGAATTACAGAATGGTTTTTGTTGGAATGGACCATCTTGTTCTAACCCCCCTGCCACGGGCAGAGACACTTTCCACTACACCAGCTTGCTCAAAGCCTCATCCAGCCTGGTCTTGAACCTTGTGACTGAGAATTTGCAGGTGGTCAGTCAGATAAAGAGTTGGAATAGTAGGCGTCTCTAAAAATGGCTTTCAGTAACTTCTCCTGTGCCTGCAGGTAAACACCTCAGAACAGGCTGTGGAAGATAACTAATTACAGAGTTTAGTCAGTGTCTAAACACCTTGGGAGTTTTCTTCAGTTGCCTGTCCTACTTTGTTTGGCTTTTAAAAAAGCAATTGAAGCAAATGATAACTGTTGTGGAAAGTTGAGTGAACTTCTCGGTTCTTTCAGCAGGGAAGTAAGTCTTAAGGACTGTAGCATCGTTGCACTTCAGACTTCTTTCTGGGAACATAGCCTGGTTCATGAGCTGAGTATGGCAGGATTCCTATGAAGAGCCATATGTTTGCTTATTTATCTATTTTTGTAAACATTTTTCATATGCAAATATGGTAAAATGAGATGGGAGCTTTAATTTTTTTTTGGCTGATGCCTAGCTTTAATGAGCTTTTATTTCAGGCTCTTATATATAAAATATAATCCTTAGTGCATAAACTCCAGATTTAATGACATTTTTGTATGGGAGCTCTATTCTTGGGCTTGGTTTTCATCACTCATGCTAATTCTGCAGAGCTGTACTCTTGACCTAATGGAGTAACTGATGCTCATGTGTCAGCAGCACGTGTGTCATTTCCAGTGAAGGAGGATAGAATTATATCCTTGGGTACAGGTTTTCATAGATTCTTTTTGGGAATATTAGTATTCAGTGTTATACCAGCAAAATCTTAAGGGGAATTTTTGCCTGAGGTGCTTTAAGATGCTTCTGACCATTCAGAAAGGTTTTTGTTTATTCTTGTGTTCTTTTGGTTTGCCTTGGCCTCCCCAAGGGCCGGGTGCTTTTGGGACTAACCTGTACTGTACTACATACTGGCAAGTGAAGCATTGGGAACAGAAAACAGACTTGGGACTTCTTCCAGCATTTAGGAAAAGTGATTGCTGTGGAATTGCTCATCTGATTTCCTTGGAGGTGGAGTCTGCTGACTGTGTTTGGCACAGAAGCCTATGGGAAGAGCTCCATGTTAATGTGCAGTGTTAACAAAAGAGCTGAAGGACAGTGTTCAGACTTGCAGCAGGGGTGAACTTCCATGAGGAGAGTGAAAAGCAGCTTAATGATCCTCTGCTGTTTTTTTGTTTGTTTTTTTTTTAATTTCAGGTTCCTCTTGCAAGGCAGGGAAGTATTGAAGCTGCATATAAATGGTTGCAAAGTTAATATTACTTTTAAGGAAGCGTAGTTTTGCCAAATTCATTTTTTGTTATTTACTTTCTCTGAGATCAACATCTTGTTCATATTACTGCTCCCCACTCAAAATATTGATACCAAATGTCTTAAGTATTTCTGTTTTTTAGGGATTCGAGAGAAGGGAAGGTTCTGTTGTGGTTAAATAATTCACCTATCTTGGTTTAGCACTGGCAGTCCTGGCCTATGCAGTACCTTCCTGTCAGTGCTGAGGATCAAACTGCCCTCCAGTGATTGAGATAATTTACCTGCTGTTGCAGAAAACTCATCTTTTTTTCTCTATTTTTTTTGCCAGGATTATTTTTCAGCTAATATAGTGGCTGTCCAAGCATCATGAAATCCAAAAATTCCTGGAGCGGTAGTGGAAGTAGGAGTCCCTCAGCTGGAAGTCAGAGAACATGACTACCCTTCTGTCACAGTGCTTTTGCCTTGTTCAGTTCAAACCATCCTGAAGGTGTACTAGTAGTCAGACTCTGTGGTGTGAGTATTCTTTTCATGGTTTTGGAACAGTCATTTTGCAACAGCCTCGCTCATAAAGATAATTATAAAGCAATACTCAGTTGCACTAAATTATGTTCTTGTTGCGCAGTTGTTTTCTGTTGGAGGTACAACACAGAATTCAGCTGTATGTAGTTATTATGTTCTTGTATTACTCTGTATTTTGCAGAGCTAATAAAAATTGTTTCAAGATTAACGTGAGAACAACTGTGTGTTGTTATCTGCAGAATGCCTGTCACTGTAGGCTGGGTACTGGCATTCTTTGTTGCTGATCCTGCTGAACATGCAAGTCATGTTTTGGAAGAATCAGAATTGAAGCATGTGCTTCTAGACTTCAATGATGGGTTTGGTTTATGGAAATTTAGACCTTAGGCGGGATTAGAGCCTGTCCTGAAGTGAGGTACCCTGGGGTAGGTGTAGTTTAAGTATTGTCTTCAGCACAAACTGTTTGGTTTTGCAGATCTCCTCCCACTGGAGTACACTACCCACTAATGTGGGCAGAGGGTTGAGGTTTGTGTTTTTTATAGGACTGGTTTAGTTAGGTAACCAAAAGGTGTGGAAAAACATCAGTCAATGCAATGAAGAGAGTTCATTATAGCTACTAATCTTGATCAAATTGAGTAGCTCTCATTGTTAGTTTGAAACTTGGTGACAGTATGGGAATTTCAGTTTTGCTCCACCAGAATTACCTAAACAGGATTTTAATGTCAGGTAAAGATCTAGGTTTCTCCTTCACCAAGCTTTTTATCAGTTGCCTTGAATTGTTGCCTAAACTGCCTTGTTGTGGGAGTGAGTTGTAGGAACCAGTCCTTCTACTCACTCATAAGTTACTTCTAAACTATTTGTTTACTGTAAATGGTTTAATTTTGATTATTATGGAAGCCCTGCACTTGTAGGGTGACTGGAATATAGCTTGGGTCATACTGTCCATCTTCAGCATATAGTTTATGATGGTTTGAAAAGCTGTATTCAGTACCGGGAGGAAACAAAAATGAGATCTGCTGGGAAAAAATCAAGACTGAAAATCAGTCAGTCAGTCCTTAAATGTAAGGCATCCCTGTGTACTGCTTCAGAGCAACATTTTGGAGTTTTCATGTTCAAAATAGTGTAGGAAACATTCTGCTAAACTTCTTGAATTTGAGGGAGTTCCCGTGTGAAAGCTAAATAAAAATATCTTTCATACTGCCTGTTCTTTAATACATTGGCATAAAATTATAATCTTGAAGGGTTCTTTTTCTGGAAGACCTTCGAGTCATCTACAGAGGTGGCCATGGCATAATGTTTGGCAGCATATTAAATAGAGTAGGCTTAGGTATGCAACTTCTATTTTCTCTGTAATTTAATTTTTAAAATATTTGGGCATCAGCTGATAAAAATGATATTAACATAAAATATTTGTGTTTTTAGAACTGTTGGACCTGCTGGCAGTGGAATCTATTGGTAACAACTGGTTATTTATAGAAAAGACCGTGCTGATGTAATCTATTTCAATTGGATATTTCTATATCCAATATTGGCATCATTATGTCTGAGGACAATTATATAAACAAGGCTGTAGTTGCTGGAAGCATATCACACGAATGAATGAGATTGTGGAGTTGCAGGTGTAAAGGTCAGAAGAGGCTTCTGGGGGGTCTCTGGTCCAACCACTCATTCAAAGCTGAGGCAGAAGTAGCACTGAGTGAGATCAGTCATGGGTTTGATCCCTGAAGCCATGAAAGCCCCCAAAAGTGGCAAACCCATGGCCTCCATGTGAAACCTGTGCCTGCTCTTTACCACCCTCCAAGGGAAAGAGATTGTCATTGTGTCCAGCCTAAATATTCCATGGTGCCTTTTGTGGCCATTGTCCTCCTTATCCTGTCTGCCAGGGCTGAGAGTGGTCCCAGCCTTCTGTGTGCCAGAGAAAACAGGTCCCTCTGCCTCTCCTGTGGATGATGCCCCGAGGCCCTTGACCACCTGGGTACCCATGGCTGGACCCTCCTTGGTTCCTCAGGCTTCTGCTGAAGTGAGGTCCCCACCTGGGCACCAGATGTGTGCAGAGTGGCCTTGCCAGTGTCTGCCCAGGCAGGGATCACCTCCTTCCCGCTGGCTCCTGTTCCCTGCAGCACCTGCCCCAGCACCTGGGCCCCTTCCCACAGGGCTGGTGCTGTGCCAGCCTTCCCCAGCCTGTGCTGGGGGATGTGGGGCTCTTCTGCCCTGGGGGACAGCTTTGCTTTCCTGCCCTGGGCCTGATGAGGTTTGCTTTGGCCCCAGCCTCAGGCTTGTCCATGTATGTTTGTTTGTGGAAGTGCTGCCATTCCTTGTGTGAGCCCTCTCTTCCCTGCTCCCTTCCACTTTCTGATGCCCTGCCAGTTTGCTGAGGGCGTGCTCTGCCTCAGCTTCCTGGGTGCTGGTGAATGTTTGGAGCTCTGGGACAGCCCCTGGAGTCCCACCTGGCTGAGATGCAGCTGGGTGTTCAGCTGCTGGTTGCAGTTACGTGATCCAGAGATCTGACCAGTTTTCCAGGCCAGCTTCCCTTCTGTTCATGGAGCTCTGAGCACCTCAGCTTCCAGGTGCGTCTGTGGTAGGAGACCCATCCTGAAAGTTGTCCTGAAGTTCTCTGGGCCATTCAACTTTCACCAGAGCCCCCCAGGAGTTGGGTACGCTCTGCCTTTGATAAATACTTGTTAATTCCTTCAGATTATCAAAATTAATTTCATCTGGACTTTTTCCATATTCCTGACAGAAGCTGATGGGACTCTATACTTTTGAGTTCTCAGGCACAAGGATGATGGGAACCTCCTGTGAATGCCGTGATGCTTTAGTAGGTGACAATACTCACAGGCACATGGTGTGATTCATGAGGTGTCCTGTGCAGGGTCAGGCATTGGACTTCATGATCCAGATGGGTCCCTTCCATCTCAGCATATTCTATGATTTGATAAATCTTGGGGTAATTCTGCATCGAATACAGAAAAAAACCAATTAATTTAGTAGTTGGTAAGCAATATTTTTAACAGTCAGTATGAAAATCAAAAATTATTTTCACTTTTTAGAGAAAAAAATTCCTACTAAAAGTTACTTCTGTCTTCTTCAAAAAGTTGTATGCCTCATATTGTATTAGTACAGTAACTAAATTTTAACTCTTACATTGTTCCAAGTAGGGAAAGAAACATAATTCAAATTTATCAGTTATACTCCTGGCAAATTTGCTAACTAGCAAAGTCTATTTTAATTCTTGTTTGTTATAAATTATTGAAGGAGGTGGCTTGATTGTGGGGGAGAGAGTGTTTGAGAGTCTCTGAAAGCAGTAATTTTCCAAGTCTATTTGTCAGATCTGATGTAAGATTGATTCTATAATATGGAGTTAATGTTTTCAGAATGAGCCGCTTGGCCAGCGCACTGTGTCTGCTTCCAATTACTGTCAGTAAATCCTGAAAATTACTTCCTGAGAAGGACTTGGTGAAGTCTGCATTTTAAATAGAGATAATCAGTATGAAAGAAGTTGAAAGGAGTTTTGTAATATTTCATGCTGTATGGTTTTGGTTTTGTTTCTGAGATTGTTGATCCTGAAGTGGATGCCATGACTGTGCTGTTCTGGCGTGCACTGTTTCATCTGTGGAAGCAGGATTACGAGCATGCTTAAACAAATGGATCTCCTGGGCATTATTGCAAAACAAGTAATTGACTTTCTTAAAAAAAACCAAAAACCAAAACACTTTTGCGTAGGAACAAAGATGTTTTGTAAATCCAAGTGCTGTGCACTTACTTATCTGATGTTTGTGACTTCCATGCTTACTGGGTTGAGCTTACTTTCTTTGATGTAATTTTCAAAGTGTATATGCTCTGGGAGTAAGGTTAGGTTTGATACTGGTCTATAGATTGCTTCTCAGTCTGATATCCTACAGGATTTAATTGCAGGGAATATTGCAGGGAATACAGCAGGGAAAATAGGTGGTTGTGACACTGTACTTTCAGCAGAATCTACAGGCTGCAGCAGCAGCCCCAGACTCTGCTTTCACAATTCAGTGTGATGATGCTAGGACTTGTCATATTTGCAACTATAGTTATTTGGAAGGATTGGAGTACATTCACAGAGGATTATCCTTAAAATTGGAACATTCCCTGTGGATCTCTTGGTGCCCTAGCCCTTAACAGCTTGTGCAGCAATTTAGTAATCGCTGCAGACTTATTTGTTGGACCCTACTGTAAGCAGACTGTCCAAATGTGCCCTTGTTCAGCAAGGTAAGCAAAGGGACTTTGGATGTCTGCTTCCAGTTGTCTGCTTGTTCCCTCACAGTGTTACAGAGAGCTATTGTTGGCAGCTGATACCACCAGAGAATTATAATTGCAAATGTGAGTGAAAAGTCATTAAGTGAAGGAGTGTGCTAAATGTGTCATTGATTGGAGTCTGCGACACCAGACTCAATTGATATCCACTCAAAAGAGCCCCCAACCAGCCAACAGCCCACTTAACAAATGACATATTTATATAGATTTTTTGGTTTCTCTATTTTTAAGGAGTTTTTTCCATCCGTGTTTGGCCATGTTTGAGTCAGCAGGTGTGGAGGACTTCAGTAGTGAACTTATACAAATAATTCAGTCTTTACCATTCCTTGTATTTAGATTGAGGGCACTGCAATGAGCATCTATGAGGTATATTCTTAATTTCTGTTTCTAGTCAAGTTTAAGGTTGATTTTTGTCTTTGTGCTTTGTCTTCCACTCTCTTAGAACAAACAGATCACTGGTATGAACTTTTTTTGTATTTTTTCAGATTGGAGAATCTTCTGAATCTTATGCTTTAAAGATGCCTTTAAAATGAAAGAGCCCAGTTTTTACAGGCAGCTTTGTCATCTTGGATCAGCAAGATTGATTACATTGAAAGATGAAAAGATGGATTATGGGCCCATATTAGGAGCTGGAAGATTCTGTAGGATGGAGATACATCATGTGGAGGGAGCTGGAAATACTTAGTGATTTGTTTTAATAGTTTCTTATTAAATATCTACAGGAATCTGTCCCACATTGAGCAATCTATTTCCCCTGTAGATCTTTACAAGGAAAGAGGCAAAAATTCCTTTCCTGTAAGAGGGACCAAAAGAGGTAAATAGCTGAAACTATGAAATTAGAACTATGCCATGGGATAGCAGTAATGAGTTACAGTGTTAAACCTACTGAGGTTGTATAATCAAAATTTTTTGCTGACACTGATGAAGGAATACTTTAATGGAAACTTAGGGGAAAGGATAGAATCTTTGTGTGAAATCTGGCCTTATACATTCAGAGTATTCATATTTATCCTATTTGTAGTTATGGTTGTTCAGGTTTCTCTTGTGCATTGGGTTGAGGCTGTCCTGCTGGAAAAGTTTAAAATCTAGAAAGTGAAAATAACAGTGCATGTTATATTGCTGTATGTCCTATAGCAATATAAACTGCTGGATGACTGTGTACTGAGGAAGAGAAATACAAGTAAGAGTGGCAATATTGTTTCTTCTTTTTTCTGTTCTTGATTGCAGGTTAACCTACTGGTTGGGATTTTATGAGGGTAATTCATTATGGTAACTTTTTAGTGTGGTGGATGAATTTTAGAAAATTTTTTTAGCTCATTTTTAAAGCAAAATGACCTTGAATTAGCCACTTCCTGCCTCCTGTGGTGACTGTGGAGATTACCAGTTACTGCAGAACTTCCCTGAAATAAAGACTTAATTTGCCTGAATAACAACTTGGATATGGTACTCCACCCAATGGAAAGCCAAGATGCTGTTCCATAAATAAACATATGGTTTCTTTAGGCTGAGCTATGTTGCTCAGCCAGAGGAATATGAGACTCTGGGAAGAAGGGGGTATCTAACTGCTGCCATCATTCTCAGACAGAGCACACTAAATTTATGACTTTTTCTAATTTGGTTCAGACTAAGATGTGGGGCAGTCTTGAATCAGGATCTGAACTTTATTTTGGCTCATACTATTATCCTTTTTCAATAGTCTGTCCTCTTTAGAATGCCATTTGTAAGATAAACATGATTACCACACAGTCTTCTAGCTGTTAGTTTTACTGAAATAATTGCCTATGGTGTATGCATCCAGCCCTCACTGAAATACCATCTGAGGTGTGCTAGTAACAGTCTACTTTTATGCTTTCCCAGACGTTTTTAAAATACAAAGGCACTTCTTTCCTCTTTCTTTACAATTGGTAATGTTAGATTCAATCTCTTTGTGTTAGAATTTGTGTCCCAGTTTAAAAGGTCTTTCTCCCTCTTGTGCTGAATTTGTTAGTGGCACGGTGGAAGTATTAGTGATCAAAAGAAGCTCAGTGTGTTTTTCTGAAAATACACAGGAAATGCAGTGTTAAAACTACTTGTGTACACTTCCTACTTCACCGTAATTCCTCTTGATGGGTATTGTTAACTTGTAATGCTGCAGTGAACTCTGTGTGGCTGTCAGAAGTTCACTGCAGTTCACAGTGGAAGCTCTTGATTTCCACTGCGAAGTTTTTCCTACTATGTGTCAGTTTGTGTGCAGTTCAAGGATCCATTTAGTAGTCAGGTTTTAATGTTTATTTCTCAGTTCTCTTCTGGTCAATATGCATGACTTTAAAAAAAAGTACTCATAGCAACAGTGAGCATCTGTCTGCCTCTGTCATTTCTCATCACTCTGTGCTTGCATCAGGCATCTGAGGCTAAATTGCTTTGACTGACAGATGCACCGAGTGACAAGATCTTGGCTCCAAACACACACACACAAGCATGCACACACGGGCTCCTTGGGCTCCATTTACATGTCACTATTTTTACGTGGCAACTGAGGCCCCAAATACAATGGTTATAGAGTGAGGAAGTCTTTAGATGTGGGGGGAGAGAAGGTAGCACTTTGAATGTTTGCCTCCTCATCCTCTCCTTCCTTCCTTGCTTCCTTCCTTGCTTCCTTCCTTGCTTCCTTCCTTGCTTCCTTCCTTGCTTCCTTCCTTGCTTCCTTCCTTGCTTCCTTCCTTGCTTCCTTCCTTGCTTCCTTCACTTTTTGCTCAAGGTGCTCATGAAAGGTGCAGTGGAAGTTTGGTGTGACTGGTTAATGAATGATGGATGCTTGGGAAAATTGCAGTAAGTCTTGATGATCTGCTTGGCTTTGATTTGGAATTGGTGAATGAACACAGACAGTATTGTAATGGTGTCTGTTTTAAATCCTGACTTTTCCATAAGGGAAATCCTATGAGGGATTTTTTAAAGTCATGCATATTGACCAGAAGAGAATTGAAAATTAAACATTAAATCCTAACTATCAAAGGGACTCTTGAGCTGCACACAGATCTAAATACAGTAGGAAGAACTTCACAATGGAAGGCAACAGGAAGTGTCCACAAATTTTCTGGTAGTTAAATAAGGTTGTTTTGTTTTGTTTTGTTTTTTTAATTCTAGGGTATTGACAACTGAAGAACAGATCCTAGGCAGGTGATCTTATGTTGCTGTTACTAACAAAGAGGTAAAATTTAAGGACTTCATGTAGTATTAAAGATCTGCATCATTCTGTGTGTTCTCTACCTGTAGAGTTAGGAGGGGACTTCACACTTCAAAGAATAGGATCTTTTACTACTGTTCTCAAGAAAAACAGTTAAAGGCATTAAAGGAAGCCAGCAGACAATGTTCTTCATCTTGTGATGACATTAGAATAAATCTTGGTTGTTTTCAGAGCTTTTAGTCTTTACAAGAACAAGGAGGCTGTGCCATTAAGGAAGATTGGAGTATGCTCTCTAATTTTTTGTTTGAAAACAAGAAAGTGGTTGGGAAAATTGCTGAAGCTGTTTCTTAATGAATGTATGGCTTCAGTTTTGATTGAACTTCTCTAGAAACTGGTGTCTTTCAAGCATGTAGTTGTACTATCACCTGTAATGCCTCTGCCTTTTTTAACATTACATTTGGAAATGAAAATTTCAACTCCTTTTATACAAATATAATTACTTTGTAATTTATATTTGATAGTGCATTCAATAAAGCAGAAGAGATGTCATTGTCATGTAGATTGACAATTTTGTGATTATGTATGTGCTAAAACAAAACAAGCTTGTGGAGAGTTTGTTCTCTTTGGGCAGGTGACATTGTAGTAACCTTCATTATTCCTTAAGAAGTGTTAGAGGAGAGCAGCCAAAGAAATGGCCCATTGCAACTTAATGCTCAGCAGCCTAATTGGTCAAATACCATGTGCCTACCTCTGCATGAAATAGCCTATTTCTTTCCAATGTAAAATAGGAATTTTCAGTTTTGGAACAGCTTGAAGAGGCCTTTGTTGCAAATGACCACTGGCTTTTTAGTTATTTATTCTCAAAAATAATGAAGGTCAGCGTGGTATCCATAGTGACTGCATGCCCCTTCCTCATTAATCTCGGCATGCTGCTGTAATAACGAAATTCACTTACTAGTAACAACTTCTCGTGTTGCAGAGGGGAACCTTTCTTTAAAAACTGGATGTGATAGGGTTTCTGTAAGTTCAGAAATCTCAAATACTGCAGTTTTTCTTCAGTTTTAAACTCCTTGTCATAATTTCTGGTTGTATGAGCTGCTGTGGAGGCTTAAACAGAGAACAAGCAACCTTAAATTGCTAAAGTTTACGTATAATCTGGCACTGGAAAACTTGTGACTTGGAAAATTATTTTCATTTGGAAGTGATAGGGACTGCTAAATGGAGAATAGATCATTCTGCTTGCAGTTCTGTTAGTGGGAGGATGGCATTCTGCTATAAACTAAAAAATTAAGGCTTCTAAGAAGTATAAGAATATGAGCAAGCCAGAATGGCTGAATGCTCCCAATTCCACAGCGTGAAATCAGAGCATCAGGAGAAAGTGCAACAACTAACTGAGTGAAATGCTTTTAGTAAAATACTTTGGTATAATGCACACTTTCTCCTCTTTGAGTATTATACGGTATAAATACTAAATTTTAATATTATAAAGGTTCTTTTAACTTAGAGAAAATGTTGCAGAACTGAATGCAAGTCTTGTGGGAGTTTTGATAGGAACTTGAAGATGGGGAGTGAAATGGTTCCATCCTGAGGTTGCTTTCCCTTTCACCCCATCCCTCTCTTTTAATGCTTACCCAAAGAGAATGGGTTTGGTTTGAGTTTATTTTAATCAGTTGGCTGTGATAGAACTTTAAGCTGATCAGGCAGGATTCTGACCTTGAGAGTAAATATTTTCAGAATTCTGTCAAGTTTCTGTTCCTGGTATTTCTTCATTATGAGCATGGCTTGTTTTTGCTTCTGTCTTTAATTTTGCAATATGCTGTATTTAAAACCATATTTTCAAAATTCGTGGGAAAGTTCAAAGTGGAAGTCTGTTTTTGAGAGCTCCAGGAATGAGTCTATAGGGAAGTAAAGTCAATGTATCTTTAAAATAATAATTATGTCTATTTTAAATGTATAAATGAAAAATATATGTATAAATAAATATAAAACTGAACCTAAAGACATCTTAAAATGTATATTGAAATTGAGAATTTTTAATCTAGTTGTTACATTTAGAAATATTATTTTAATATAAGTTGTGTGTGAATCTAAAACTGTACTTCTGCTGCTGAATGTAAAAACACGTTTTCTTCAATATTAGCTGCATGGTAATTGGCTGAAATGCTACAGAAGTTTGTCTTAAATCCTTTCTTTTTTTTATTTCCCTTTCCTAGAGGTGACCAGCTGCTCTGCACCAAGGCCCTCGCAGTGATGTATCGTAGTCTGTTGCTGTAAACATCCCCGACTGGAAGCTGTACCAGCTCCAGCTTTCAGTCAGATGTTTGCTGCACCTGGCTATGCTTGGACAACAGCAGAAGGGGAAGCTGGCATGAATACATCTGTGCATTTATACTTGTCAAGCAGTTTTCCTATAGACAGAGATTAATTTCCTCCCTGTGAATTTTCCTGGCTGGTAGGTGTGATCTCATGAAATCTAGTCTGAAATGGAGATCCAAAGCTGCTGCATGAGTTGCTCAAAGCCAAGCTCTTTGCTGCCTTGTGGAATAAACTACAGGATTTGGCTTCCTGGAATGACAAGTGGTGGTGAACTTCTACAGTTACCCATGAACCCTTCATTGCTTTTTCATTTGTCTGTTTTAGCAGCTTATATTACTTAGGGCTGTGAGGACAAATTAATAGCAATGCTGTCAAATACTTAGCAGGTCTCATATTTGCTGTGCTTTGCTTTTTGTTGTTTTCTGTGGAATTCTATATTCTGAGTCTCCTAGTGAGTAGGTTGTGCTCCTAGTTGTTTGTTAGGAGGGCATAACTCAAGACCAAAAGACAGGTTAAAAACACATCACCCAAAACCAGTCTGTTTTTGCTGTTCTCCCAATCCACAGTCCTCGTCTGTTGTGTGGTTTGTACTGCTCCCACCATGGTTTGCTTTTCATGGAAATAACAGCTTTTGGAAGTATTCCTTCAGAACTCTTCACTGGTTCAGTTCCTGAACAACTTAAAACAGTCATGTCATCAGGAACAGTATCTGCAGAAAAGCCTGTGTTTTCCACTTTCCTCCAGTGGGATCTGCACATGCTGTTGCCTGGATATAGCCTGGGATTTCCTTCCTTCTTTGTTTCACTTTAGTCTTCTATTTTTAAAGAGATGGCCAATGAGAGTAACAGCTGCTAATATAAAAAATATTCTTCCAGTAATTTTGCTCTTCATTCTTTTGCCTCCAAAAATATATATTTTTTTAATTCCCTAACACTTAAATTAAAGACTGTTTCATTTAAGTGGTAGTATACCAAACCTAGGTATTTATTTGTTCATCTTAACAATAGTGATTCTGACCAAAAATACAAATACTTTTAAAAAGTAAAATGTTTTCTCCTTAACTTATTAGAATTGAAAGTAGGAGGATTTTAGTTCTGGGAAAGCTGGACTAGTAAGCATTGGAAAGGTGATGATTTTGAAGCTGTCACTGAATGACCGAAGGTGAACCAAGGATGGCCATTATTCAGTGATGGTCCCATTCCTGTAACCATTTTATTTCTTACCCTGTGTTCTGTACATAGGAACATGTGTGGTGATAGAAAGTTATGAACTTATTTATTGACCTAATTCATTGCCTGCACCTCTACAAAGATTTTTAAAGCCACTTGCACACCTAATATAACCTCAGATAAATAGCTTTTTTAAAAAGAATTCTTATTTGGTTTGATAAATCATGGCTGTATATTTATAAAAAGGACTTTGATGCAGAAGCTACAGAGCTTGATTCCTTTAAAAAATTGCTGGTAGTTGTTTTCCAATCTTTCTTTGCTGTAAATATTTAGCATTTCCTAGTTCTAGACAGTATTTGGACTTAGAAGAAAGGAAATAGTTTTTGTTAACAAACTTCTTAGTTCAAAGTAAACGTATTGTACTTTAGTGTTAATTTTGTTTAGTGCAGTCTTAGCCATTCCACATAAGTGCTGTCTTTTTTCTTTTTTTAAAAAAAACTTAGTTCACGTGCAGTTTGTCAGTCTAGTCTTGTGGAATTGAACTTGTGCATACCTTCATATTGTACTGGTGTCTAATCCATGCACTCAAACACAGCTGTCACATGTCAGCACATAAAAATAATTTCAAGTGGCTTGTAACTGCAGGAAATAAATGTATTTTAAAACCCACACTGTATTTTTGAGTTGTTTTTTTGTTGGGTGTTTTTTTTGCCAGGTGTTTGAAATGAAATGATCTGCTTTCTCTGTTCATGAAATACCAGGTCCTGAACGTCTTAACATGTCTCAAATGTGGCTGTTGTGTGCAGCTGAAGAAGGTGGGTGTCACAGTGTTGTCCAAATGCATATTTATGCCATGATCCCAGGTGAACTTGCAGTACTGGAATATCTGGGAAGGGATGATGGGGATTTGGCAGAATGCATTTGGTATTCTGCTGGGGATGAGGAGTGGAAGCAACTGTTGCAGAATAAGGCAGGACAGGCTCACAAACACAGCAGTGAAGTTTGGGAACAGAAGAGGAAGATTTGACTCATCAGCCTGATGCCCAGCAAGCAAATAACCTCATCTTGTTCATATGAAGCCAGTGACCATTACTTGTGTGACATGGATTAATTCCTGGTGTTTTGCAGGAGAGGGAAATACCTGAATGAAAACCAGGCTGGGATCCAGAGTGACACAGTGGCTTCACAGCTACTGCTTCTGGTTGGCTGGCATTAGTTGTGTGTGCAGGTGCAAGGTACAGCTGCCTTTGGTGATAAAAGCTTGTGATTAATACCAAGGTTGATCCTTGCTGAGCAGGTGGAGTGTGGAGTGTCTGTGAAGTCCAATGTTTGGCTTGCCTGTGGTGGTCCTCAGAGAACTTTTCGTGACCACTCAAGAGCAATGCTCCAAAGTCCTTGGTGGCTTTGCACTGGCCAGGCTGAGCACTGTCTTCTCTTGCTCAGAACTCACAGCTGTGTTCAGCAGACTTGCTTGAGCTCATGTTTTCCTTCATACAAAGACCACCTGTTAAAAAATTTGGAGGGCTTCCCCTCTCTATGCATGAGTAATCTGCATCTGTGATTCCTTTTACCCAGTAAAGCTGCAAACACCTGTTCAGAGAAGAGCTTGGAGAAGGCTGAGGCTAGGCCTCTCTACTGATTTGGTTTATTGAAATTTTCTCTTCCTGCATTGCTGAGGTCTTGTTTGTTCAAGACTGCACATCATATTAAACACACCTGTAAAATACAGTGTTTTGCTCTTTTGCTATTATAATGACTTGTATTTCTGAGTAGCTGAAACTGGAGGTAAAAAAAAGAATGAGAATAGTTGGAATAGTAGAAGTGCCTTAAAAAGTTCTAGAGGAGAAATGGGAATTGCTTTAAGAACAGAAAAATAAGATGTACAAATGTTGCAACAAATGCTGTGAAATTGAGCACACTAAGGAAACTGGAAATATAAACAAAGAGTTGTTTTTGCCTAGAATTTGAGATGGACATTTTTGAGGACTCCCAATTTGTACCACCCCATTAATCTTCCATATATATTTTAGAGTTGAGTTTCAGTTTTAAAAATTGTCTGGGTTTTCTAGAAGGTGCCTGTACTGAACATCAAGGGCAGTGGCAGGTAAGTGCAATAGCATGCTCTTCTACAAAGGGTGTGAAAGAAACATTTTTGCTTTTGTACCTTTACAATATCATGTACATAGATATTACTGTGTTCTGATATTCAGAAGATTAGATGTTAAAATGCATGGATTGACTTCATAATGCTAGTGTCGATTAATAAGAGTTGCATTTACTTTAGGAGTGGTGCAAATACTGAAGTATGTCTGTGCAGATATATTTTTTGATATCTTGAAAGGCACTGCTGTATTTATATAGTTTAGCTAATTTTTAGTTCCTGTAAACATCCTACACTCAGCTATTAGAAGTGGTGGAGCTGGGGCTTGGATGTTTACTTCAACTGACTGGGAAAGGCAGCTTTCCTCAATGACCAAGTGGCATTGGCAAGCAGGGAATCCTGTTTTTCAGTAGTATTTAGTATTGTAAGCACTAATTTCTATGGAAGCAGTGTGTATTTCTAGAAATCTCTTCATGTTCAAATTATGATTCTGGCTGTATAATGGCCTACATGTTTGTTGGGAAACAGGCTTTAACTGTTGGGATCTATATCTTTCTAATTGCAAATAAACTGTGACAATCTATCTTTGCTTTTAAAGCAACGTCTCATACCCTGATGACAGAAATAATCTAAAATCTTACATTGAATGTTCAGTTCTCAGTTGCTCAGTGATTTATTGCTTATTATCTACTTGATCATTGTCAAAGGAGGAATCAATTTACAGGGTACTGTAAAAACAATTCCCAAGCTAAGAGATCATTAAAGTAGTAAAACTACTAAGCTCTAACAATTTCTGTTGCCTGTTATATAAAAAAAAATTATAAGTATCTTTGAGAGGGGAAATCTGCATAGGAGAAAAAAAGACAAGTATCTGTTGTTTCACTAGTAGTTCTTCTTCTATGGTGTCTTAGAATCACATTCCTACTACTGGTGGACATGTTAAATGAAGTATGGCTTCAGCATTTGGGCATTACTAGTTACCATAAATTTTAAAAAAGAACTTACGTATTTTTATTCAAATGGAAGAATGGGGGACATGGAATTCCTCATCTTTATAAGCCATAAACTGGCTTCTTGAATATCACTTTTACAATCTGGTAGCCTTAATATTTGAAAGGCTAATATTTTTTAACATACAAGGCCAAATACATTATAAAAATTAGTGAGAGGATTTTTTCCTCATTTAAATTCACACACATGAGCCCCATTTTGCTATAACTGAACTTTCTGTTGTGCTTTTATTTTTGCTTACAAACTGAGGAGGTCTTTTTAATACATAGAAGTCCTTCTGCAATATATGGTACAGGAAGCTTTTGCATGGAAGAGACCACATCAAATTCTGTATCTGAAGGTCACCCATGTCTGTATGAACACTGCAATGCAACCATGCGCTTGCTGTGTGTGCACTTTTGCATGTACAAAACTGTTCTTTTAGATTTTTATTCAGTGCATCTGTTTAACTGGTAAAAAACACCTTTCTCCAGTCAGGATGAACTAGGAAAGTATGAGGGATGCAAGTTCTCCTCAGGAGAGATGAAGTAATTAAAAACATTAAAAGCTTTTCTCCAGAAATAATCTGTATATCTGTCTATTCTATTCCATTTCCCAGAATCAGGTGTCCTGTGGTGTCCCTGATTCTGCTGAGAGAACTTCTCTCAAGTTCTGCTGCCTTTGCTTCACCTATCCTGCCGTGGGAATGCCGGGTTTGAGAGCTGTGCTGAAGTACAAGGAAAGCGCCAGGACAGAATTCCCTGTGACATCTTGCAGCTTTGCTGTCACTTGTTATGTGGTGGTGAATGCTGACACACACTCTTGACCCATCCCATGGTGATTTCTGCCCTTGCTCACGGGAAGGAGCACACTCTGTAACTAGCACAGCTCTCTGGTGTCACAGGGAGCAGTGAAATGCTCTCGCTGTCCTCCCTCAGACTGGATCCATGCCCTCGCTTGGTGTATTGTGGCTATGGTGTATCATGGAGCCACACAACAGTGCAGTGAAAAAAAAAGTTTGATGGCAAGAAGGAATACTCAAATCAACAGTTACTGCCAACCAAAATTTCTAAGATGCATCTTTTCAGCCAGTGCCTCAATGTGGAGCTAATTTTCTTGGTAGCATGGACAGTGAGTAAACAGTCTGAGCAGATCAGATGTGGAGGCATATTTGATGTTTCAGCAGGTTGTTTTGGTTTTTTTAAAATGCATTTGAAATCTAGAAGTCGTTGCATTAACTCAGGGATGATTCAACTAGACACTTACTGTTCTTTTATTAGAGAACAGTTCTGACTGCTTTTGATGTAGCCCTTGAATACTTATTAGAAGTAAAATGTAAATATAGTAAACCAATCAGCCTGTTGAAGCTTAAATTAATGTAAGAATTTGAATAGTTGTGGTTTTCAAGAGTTTGGGTTCTTTGTGGTTCCAGGTTTGGAGATTTTGTTTAACTACTCTTTGATTACATAGGCAGTCGAGAGGTTATAATGATACTGTATCAAATGATTTCAAATAGTTGGGCTTCTCCTAAGGGAGAAAATAGACTCACTGAAGAGTGTCAGGACCAGTATTTGAGGGGGAAGGGTTGCTTGGTTTTGTTTTTGTTAAAAGAGGATTTGATAGGAGAAAGAGTACTGTGCCTGTGTGCACCCTTCCATGGGCTTGGCTGCACTTGTGAGTGTTGTGAGTGCTGACTTGTTTTCTGTTCTGTGAAAATCTTCATTTGAGAATCAGACAGACTGATTTTGTTACTGTTCCTCCTTGTTAAGGTACTGTCTGGCATTCTGGTTTGTGCTAAACTAGAACTAAACTTGGAGAGTATGTGTTTGAGGATTCCAAGCAAAAAATAACCCTGCAGAATTTGAAGCTGTGTTTTAAGTAGCGTAGTTCACTCTTTCTTTCTATTCTGTTGGTGCTTTTTAGATAAACAGTGATGTTCTCATGGTGCTAGTGATGGCCTAAACCAAAATGGGATAAATATCTTGGGCAAAGATAGAGTGTGAATGATTTATAAGATGGTCTGGAAGTTTTTTATAGATATGACATAATTGGTAAGTCACTTAACAGTCAAAAATTAAATTTCTCTTGAAAAACACAGAGGCATAGTTAATGTGGGTTTTGTCACTGCAATTTTGAAAATACACATTTATTCATATGCTTGATTCTTCCTGGATTTGTCTTCTGCTAAAAATACAAGTATTTCAATAGATGTTCACTGATACCTGCTTTACTTGTCTGTTATGTTCACTAAGGCTCTTGCAAAATTCAGCTCGCTTCCTTTTAACCAACTATGCTAGTTCTGACCAGCTTCATTCATGTTTTAGATTCTGTGTCTGGGGAGAGTCCAGACAAAGTTAAAACTTCTTAAAACTTGAACTTAAAACATGATTTTATAGTAGGTGAGTATGAGTAGTAAGAGTCTTACCTCTGGCACTGGGTTTTCTCTTTCTGTTAAGGAACAACAGATCCCTCAATTGTCCATCTTTCAGCCAAGGAAAGCCTGATCTATGGAACAGTACATGGGCCCTGGAAGTGGAACGAAGGAAATGCAGTTCATGTCAGTCAGAATTGTTTGTTGTCTGATAACATCACTGTCTCAGCAGGGAAATCATTTCCTGTAAACAATATGGCTTTATCTGAAAAATCTGCCATTTTAATAAAGTGAAAAATTATTTTTCCAAGCTTCACACAGGCCTTATCTTTGTCTGACAGGAAAAAGGGAAGCGGCAGGGATGAAAGATGCTTTGTGAACTGAGCTCTGTTTACTTAAGGCTATGGAAAACATGCAGAAAACATCCATTAAGTGCATAGCTTAATGCATTTTTTAATAAACACATTTCTCCACATATTATTCAGTTACTTGAATTGACTAACTACCATCTACTGGAAAAAGATCTGTTAACCATTGTCTTCTGGAAATGTTTCACACTTATTGTGAGGAATTTATAAGATAGCAAATCTCTAACTTGGATTGCAGTCCAGTGTTGACAGTCCACAGAAGCTTTTTAACTGTGTGTGATGTCCCTCTAGATATGAAGTCTTGTTAATCCTATGAACTGATTACCATAGTTACTGTCAGCTGCTCCTGCCTGTAATGGAGACGTAACACACCCAGGATTTCCACTGGCACAGCTACTCTTGCTTCTCCAGGCAGAGGCACTTCTTGGATACATCCCATGCCAAGGGGTTGACATTGGTCTGCCTCGGTCATCTGGAGACAGAAACTTTGTACTTTCAAAGAAGTGTTAATGAAGTCTGGCTTCTGTGATGAAACAGAAGTACCCACAACCCCTTCCTGTTTAAATTAGTCTTAGAAAAAAGCTTGTGTTACAGGATAGAAGCAGGAAAGTAAGAAGCAAACTCCATCATATCAAAAGATGGAATCTTTGAGGGGCAAAGGAATGGGAAGATAATTTAGTAGTTTTCAGATCAGAGGCACTAATGTGTTTGTTGGTTATGTTCTGCAGGAATTTGAACAGTGATGTTACATCTCCCACTAGTAAATGTATTTATATTTGTGTTTAGCTCGGGCATCCTCACATGAGAAAACTTAGTGAAAACTAAGTTAAGAAGTTGTGAGGAATCTCTTCTATCTATGTTCTTTATGCTATGATGCATCTTGGTCAACTAAATTGATAGATGTTTTGTAGGTTTTTAAAGCACAAATTTCCCAGATTTCTCCTTTCTGAACTTCTTTGAGTTTTTGCTATATAAAGTTTCTCCTATTTGGAATCAGTGAATTTGGGAAACGAAAACTTTAGCCATTTCACATGCTTAGTAGCAGAAAATAAATACTTAAATAATCTTGGATGGTGTTTCATGGTAAGAGTAAAGGTTTTGATACAGTTTTTCTTTTTTTTTAATACTAGAAAAAATCAAATGCATGTTGAACAATCAGAAATAATTTCCATAGAGATACTCATCTTAAAACTGTTCTTTATATTTATTTAGACTGCCTAAAGTGCAGATTTAAGGTATTGTACCATAAAAACTGTGTATATATATATGTATACTGATAGGGCAGTAGTTAATATTGTGGGATGCAGAATGAAGGCTGAAATTCTTTCCATCAAAAACATCCTTTTTGATATAGATTCCATTTTAATTAAACACCCATGTGTGCTGCTGTGTGACAGTGACAATGTGGAGGATTGTCCTGTGGCAGGCTCTGACCATTCACTGGCAGATCCAGTTCTGGAGCTCCTGCAGACATAGCCTGCATGCATGGGAACCACAAAGGATGTGAAGGTTCTGCTGGCCCTTGGCTGGATGTCCTCCAGTGTGTCCAGATGGGATATTGGGAAATCCTAGAATACCAAACTTCCCTGAATTTTTTTGAGGTGCAGCATTTCTACTAGAAAAAAAAGTGAGTAAGGTCACATTAAAGTAACAGCTTCCAAGGGCTTGATCTCAATGACAGCTCACATGTGTTAGTTAGACTTGATGGCTGTTCTTAGGGCAGAGTAGTGCTGCTGATGTAGGACCATGCAATCTGTCTAAAATTGTTGTGACTAAAGGCCAGATTCTGACTCCATTAAATTCCATCTGAGTGATTTCACTGATTTCTAAGGTGGTTTTTTTTCTGACTTTCATTAATATGAACGAGATTATAATCAGGCTTCAGTTATGGTTCAGGATGTATCAGGAGATAATAAATATGAGCAAATGTAAAGCCATAAAGCACGTGAAAAGTCCACAAAACATACATGGATTTAACTATAAATGAGTTTTGCAAAATTGACAGCTGAGCTATGACAGGGATGAGTAATTTCTCAGCAGAGTTTCCTTGTATGAACGTTAAACCAAAATCATATCATTTTATTGGATGTTTAAGTAGTGGTGTCTATGTTACAAAAATAACCAAACCCAAACCCTTGCCATGGTGTACTAAGGAGAGGAGACTGAGCAGATGGTTTTTAGGGACTGCACTTCACGTGTTATGCAACTGTGCTGTTCTCCCAGAGAAAGAGAAGTGAAGCAGAAAGAAGCCTAGCTAAACCTGTAATGCTTAAACTTTCACTAATTGTTAACACACAGAATGACTGAAGAAAGCTCCAAAAATAGAGAGAGTATTCAGGTGTGCAAGTTACAAAATTTATTTGCTTTTACCCTCCAGTTTGAACAATTATCTCATTAGAGCAGTGGAGTTAGAAATTAAGCACACTCGACACATTTTTATCAAGGAGGAAAGGAAAAGGAATAGTAAATCATTCTTGAATGAGGAAAAATCTTGTAGGATAGCCAAGAGAACAGTGCTAGACAGAACACAGAGTTGCCTGGGTTTGAGATATTGTCCAATGAAACCTGAAGATGCAAACTTGCACCACTGGATACTCAAACAGCTTATTCCAATTAAGGAGTATAACTGGAGCCTCTGTCAGCCCTAGTAAATGTTATTTAGAGAAGTGAAGTCACATTCTCTTACACAGACTGCCTTGTAGACTATACAATTCAGTGTTGTTATCACATTTCAGTAGCTGGAATATTCAAAAGATGAGCAGTATTAGTGATTTTTAGGAAAACTGTAAAACTGTAAATGTTTCTTAAAATACTTTGTGGTATAATCTCTATACTACTTTCAAAATTCCTCTATAAGAGAGGGGGAAGGAGGAGTTGGTTAAAATACCTACAAACACTGTGCAGTGCATGTGCTTTCCTCCTTGTACAGAGCAAAGAATGAATAGGTGGTGACTGGACTGTTTGTCAGCCAAGCAATATTACTCTGGAAAAGGACATATTTACAGCTTTTCCCTGTCAGTGGATTTTTTTTCTACCATCAGTATTTATTATGTCAAAGAGAGAAGTATGGGCTGTGATAATTGTGGAAGATGGAAAGACTAAAGAGAAATCAATGGTATCAATATGACACAGATCTCTCAGCTTTTTCTGTAAGTAGGAAAGTGCTCCTTTAGAGTCTTGTTTGTATGGTCACAGTAACCTCCTTCTATAGTCACTGGGGAATGCTGGATGCTTCTGAGGCCCTGTGGAAGCTATAGTCAGACAGGCCTAGATCATGGCATCACAGAAGGGTTTGAGTTGGAAGGGACTTAAAAGTCATCTAGTTCCAAGCATCCTGTTTTCATCCATCCATTCCATCCATTCCATCCATCCATTCCATCCATCCATTCCAACCATTCCATCCATTCCAACCATTCCATCCATCCATCCATCCCTCCATCCCTCCATCCATCCATCCATCCATCCATCCATTCCATGTCTCTCCAATCTGGAGACAAGGTTGTTGTGTGGGACAGTCTCAAATGCTTTCCATAAGTCCAGGTAAACGATGTCAGTAGGTAGTGGTGATGCTTCTCATTTTCCTGGGAAGCAACTTAAGGTATGAAGTATTTAATGACATGATAATCATGCAGAAAACTGATGAGGATTGAGAATTGTACAGCAATCTGCTGAAATCAAACATATGATGCAATGTCTAATCAAATTACCATCATACAAATGGAGGAACTGTCAGATTTGTATCGTTTGTGCATATCATGGTTGTCAAATTCCCCCTGTAGAGTTAATAAATCAAGCCCAGCATGACTGGTGCTGTTTTTCCTCTCTGTTCCACCATCCTATAAATAGCTCCCTGTTGCATGAGAGCAGTGGCAACTTTCCCAGCAGGAATTCGATAACAAAGATGTCTATCTTCCACACCTCTCTTTGTACCTTTTTCAGTACTTAGTGGTGTGGAGAATATGCTATTTGTACTATGAATTTATCTTTTTTATTTGCTGTGTATATATATTTCCTCTTTCCCTGAATTACAGTAAAGGTGAAGAGAATGAAATCGGGTTGCTGTTTGGTTATTGTGGTGCACTTTTTATACATAATCATAAATATAAATAATCTTGTTTTGACAGTGGTACATTTTGAAAAGCTCAAGGCAAAGTTTGCTTTCTCACATGCATTTCTATCTCAGTCAAGCTGCACAGTGTTCATTTTGTACTGGACTGAAGGAACAGCACATAGTAACATTTCTTTCATTTTTCTATAATTTCTTGTCTTATAGGTCCCTATGTAAGAAAACAACCCCCAATCCAAAAGTACTTAAAAGAACAAGGAAAACTGCCATTTAAACCTGCACAGTGTTCCAGCCTGTGCTGCAGTCTCCAGCTAGTCTGACATCACCTACCAAAGGAAAAACATGCTGTACAGTTGTAATAGGATTAAACAGTATAAACCTGCAAGCAGAAATGTGATTAATACAAGGTATTTCTGAGTCCTGCAGTGACTATATGGCTACACTGAGAAATCCAGAATGTTTATTAGAAGCATTTTCAATATGTATATATTTTTCTGAAGTTATTTATAATCCTTGCCTTTCTCTCAGGCCTGCAGGAGATAATTTTTAAATTAACTGTGCAGTGTAATCGGTATCAGTAGACTATACAATCCTGAGATGTCAAGAATTGTGATAAGCCTCATACTAAGTTTTGGAGAGATTTGTAACTGTATAGTTTGCACTGCCCCATTTTTATTAGCATTTTCATTATAAAGTTGTTACTGGAAGCATAAAGTTAATGTTCTGTAACAAGAAAACAGCAATTACGCAGTGCTAAACAAGAACTCAACATTAAACATGGCAGATAAAAATAACAAGCAGATACAGTTACTGCAGACAGATAATGTGGGAAAAAAATAATGTAGCATTTACAGGAAGGCAATGGCAACTTTTCTTCCATAAGCGTAAGGCTGGTTGCCAAACAACCCCCTATAATTTCTGAGCATTCATCTTTGCATTTTCAAGTAGAATTTCCAAAAGTGCAGAGCATAAGCTCAAATTGTTTTCCCTTTGAAATCAATGAGAAAATAAAAATATGATAAAAATATATGTGCTAATTAACTTTAAAAAATTCTCTTAAACCTGTGTAGCTTTTGAGAATGCTCTCTTCTGTGGCCTCTCCCAGAATCTATATTTAATGGATACTGTTGATTACCTCCACAGCTGTAAATATGGCTCAAGTTTTCCCTTAGTGGAAAACAGTTTACAAAACCCAGGAAGAACTGTTTAATTACTTTACAAAATTTAGACTTTGCTCTCACTAAACAATGGTCCCTTTTATTTTAAAAATAATGCATCATGTCCATGGGGCCGGATGGGATCCACCCCAGGGTAGTGATGGAACAGAGGAAGAGCTCGCCCCGCCACTCTCCATCGTTTGTCAGCAGTCCTGGCTAACTGGGGAGGTCCCAGGTGACTTTAGCTTGGCAAATGCAACACCCACCTACGGGAAGGGCTGGAAGGAGGATGTGGGGAACTACAGCCTGGGGAAGTCATGGTGCAAATCACTGTCACCACATACAGAACAACCAGGGCATCAGGCCCAGCCAGCATCGGGTCATGAAAGACAGGTCCTGCGTGACCAACCTGACCTTCTGTGACCAGGTGACAATGCAGTGAGTGAGGGAAAGGTTGTGGATGTTGTCTACCTGGATTTCAGCAAAGCCTTTGACACCTCTTCCTGCAGCATTCTCCTGGAGAAAATGGCTTCCCATAGCTTGGGCAGGTGCACTCTGCTGGATTAAAAGCTGGCTGAATGGCCAAGCCCAGAGAGCAGTGGTGAATGATGACACATCCAGTTGGTGGCCAGTCACTAGTGGCATTTCCCAGGGCTCAGTACTTGGTCCAGCGCTGATTATGATCTTTATTGATGACCTGGATGAGGGGATTGAGTGTACCTTCATTAAGTTTGCAGATGACACCAAACTGAGAGGGAGTGTTGATCTGCTGGAGGGTAGGAAGGTTCTGCAGAGGGATCTAGACAGGCTGATGTACCAAGTGTATGCAGTTCAATAAGGCCAAGTAATGCTCCAGGCTGGAGGCAGAGTGGCTGGAAAGCTCCCAGCAGGAAAGGCCCTGGGGGTGCCAATGGCCTCCTGACCTTCTGTGTCAGCACTGGTGTGGCCAGCAGGACAGGACCAGGGCAGTGACTGTCCCCCTGTACTGGCCTGGTGAGAACACACCTCAAGTGCCATGTCCAGTTCTGGGTCCCTCACTACAGGAGACTGAGGTGCAGCAGCATGCCCAGATAAGAGCAGTGGATCTGGGGAAGGGTCTGGAGCACAGGTCAGATGAGGAGCATTGGAGGGAGCTGGGGGTGTTCAGCCTGGAGAAAAGGAGCCTTGGGGACAATTAATTGTTCTCTACAGCTACCTGGAAGGAGGGCGTATCCAGATGGAAGCTGGCTTCTTCTCCCAAGTAACAAGTGACAGGAGATAAAGGCCTCAGGTTGCACCAGGGAAAGTTTAAGTTACATTTTATTGGATATTCACAGAAAGGGTTGTCAGGCATTGGAAAAAGTTGGCCAGGGAATTGTTTGCAAGAAAGTACAGGAAACTCAAATGCAGTAGAATGTAAATGTACTGTGTAATTAATAAAAACTCCAGACAGATGTTTTGGGCTTCCTTTCATTCTACAGTAAGTGCACACAAAGTTGAACGTCTTTCACTTTACACTGTTCCTTACAATATTTATCTTGTTATGAGTTCTGCTCTCCTGTTAGAATGCTTTATGCACACTACTTCATAAAATGCTACAGGATTTTTGTCTTAAAATATTGGCATTATAATAAAAAATCAGTCAGGTTGGAAATTCAAGCACAAGAAGGTCATTAAGTGTCTAAATCAAGGCTGTCTTCACATGTCTGCTTTTATCCTCTGCTGGTATTTTTTATTGCAGATCCTGAGGTCACAGTCACATAATTTACTGCTTTCTCTCACAGGACAACTGCCTCATTTAGCCAATTATTCCTTCCCTCTACAGAACTCTGCCTCATTTTGTTTTGGGTGCTTATAGGATGTTCATTGATTTGCTGTTTCAACAGAAATTACTTTATTTTCTCAAAATGCTCATGGGGAAAATAAAGGAAAGTGACACATAAAAGTTTAAGTTTCCCTAACTGGATATTTTCAATGTAAGACATCTAAGATAAGGGGGTTTAAAAGTAATTATCACATTTAAGCAGAGATGCTAAAATTTTCAACTATAGAAATACATAATGATTTTCAAAGCACATCACAAATGCCACAGTGAGGAAGCAGGAAAAGAGGAAGATGCAATTAATGAATGTTTTTTTTTATCAGAAATTAACTCTGTGAGAAAAATCTGTTCCAAATTTCCCTTCATAAAACCCCATGTTTACTTCTCAGCATTTTCCAGCTTCTGTAACAAACGAGGCAGAGTCTTGTGTTACAGATGAGCCCCTGTGCTGTGTAGCCCTCACTCATATCTAGGTCAGGTACGTAAGCAACACTGAATGAGTCAGAGATTCTGAACAAATGCAGTGTATGACTGTGGGATGTAAAAGATTCTCAGAAATAGCTTATGCAAATGGAAATAAAAGCTGTACAAAGCAGGACTAATTCTAACTTTTGATTGATTTTACCACCTTAATTCTGTGGGGCTGCTCTTATGGAACAACCAAGTAAGCTGCACTCTCATTTCATGCTTGGGAATGCATATCCTCAGTGAAGTGCTTTTCCTATTTGTGAATAAAGCCAAACCATGTAACTGGGAAAAGGAGAAGTCAGCATCTGCTGTGCCCTCAGTAAGGGGCATCCACACTCCATTCATGGATTCCAGCTCCAGATGCAGGCTGAAGACCTGTGCAATACTGAACTTGCTGTATATTTATACTTCACACTCTCTAGCACTCAGTAGAGATTAGTATTAGTATTTGTATTATTTATAACTATTTTTATTCTACAAGAGCTGGTTCAGGAGAAATCAGCTCATACCAGCAAGGCATGGAGGCCATGAGAAGGAGCTACTCAGTGGGCTGAAGAGAAGGAACAGGGAGCTTTATTTGATAAAACACTTGTGTGTGCAGAAGCTTATTTGCAAGTGGCTAGAGAGACATCAGGGGTGAGAGAGAATTCCTGAATGAAAGAATGAAAACTGGGACTGGGACCTGAAAAACAACAGAAGAGGTCAGACAAGGGGATGTGCAGGGATGTGCAGGAGGGACATGGGCTTTGAGTTTTGTCAATAAAGAAACTCACAGAATGAGATGAACAGACCGGGATCAGACTCTTCCTTGAGACGGGATCTGCTCATAGAATCACAGAATATCCTGAGTTGGAAGGCACCTTCAAGGATCTTTGAAGTCCAGGTCCTGCAAAGGACAGCCCCAGGAATAACTGCTGTCTCTGTCAAGAGGGCCTCACAATCAATGATGGTGATCACAGTGCCTGGATCCGTGTTGTGTGTGGTGCAGCTGAACTCTGCTGGTGACGAGTTATGTGGCTTTTAATAAGATGCCACTTTGAAGAACTTGAAGATATTTTTATTTAAGCTGTGAAACTGTTGATTCAAAGCTGCAAAAGCTTTGCTTCATGAAGTTCTGTGACCTGGCCAGGCACCCCAGCAGTGATAGCTTCTCTCATTCTTTTCTGACATCCAACAGACAAACTCCCCAGGCATTTTGACTGAGCCAGGCAGCAAAGCTCAGCAACTCCAACTCTGATTTGTTGTCTTAGGTAAAGAACCAGCCTTTATTAATATAGCCTTTTAAACAGGATTGTGATTGTGCAAAGCAGAACTGTATGCAATATGTGTATGTAAAAAAGTAAACTATATGGCATGTGGATGCTCAACCAGTGGTTCTGTGTCAAGACAAGTGCTTTTCTTGGCAGGACAATCCACCCCACTTGCTGTAGTAAGGCTCAGTGACTCAAGGACCTGAGAATGTTCTTTCTATGCCAAGGTAAGGATGAATATTATTCATGTCCAAAAAAGAGCACAGTCCCTTCCTTTCATGGGCAGTGTGTGCCTGAGAACAAGTGTGCTTTCATCTTTATTGCTCCTAGAAGTATGAAACGTTCTCCAGAAGGTATGTGCAGTGGGTGGGAAGAGGGGCAGAAATAGGCATAAGGAGTCTAGAAGAAGAGGGCAGGTCAAGGCAGCAGGCTAAAGACAGGTTCCCAATTCTGCTCCTCATGAGGTCAAAACACCCAAGGATGACTCTGCTGTAATATTGCTCTGTTATTTGCATCTGGTCAGAGCAGACAAAAACTTTGCAGAGAACCAACTCCAGCTGCTGGAAAGGTCTAGTCTTTCCCCTCTCCCTTCTACTTGAGTCTCTTAACATAAATTTTAAAGAACATGTTTTCATAACAGTTGTCTCATCTAGTTCATTCTGAGTAAGAGGAACATTGATGGGGTGAACACTGGTAAAGTACAGCTGTCTGGTCTGTCTGCAGGGGGCTAAGGCCCAGCTTGGCCCTCACTAATTCTTCCTTTACCTATAGGGCCTGCTGGCTCCGTGTAAGGCTGGTAAAAGTTGTGACACCAGCGAGGAGAGGTGACTTTTACAAATAAATGACCCTGCTTCCTCACACTAGCCTTCACATGTCCATGAGCACTAAGGGTGTTTGTTCAGATAGTCCTGCCAGAGTTATCTGTGGTGACACAGAGGACAAGGGACACACCCCCTGGATCCCCATGATCTCAGCTCTTACCTCAGAGGGTAGGTTTAAATTAGGAAGAAATCCTTTACTGTGAGGATTGCAAGGCTCTGCAGATTCCCGAGTCAGACACAAGATTCACAGGGAAGCTGTAGATGTCCCATTCCTGGAAGTGTTCAAGGCCATGTAGGATGGGGCTCAGAACAACCTGGTTTAGTGGAAGGTCTCCCTGCCTGTTGCAGAGGGGCTGGAACGAGATGGTCTTTAAGGTCCCTTCCACCCAGTCCATTCTATGACTACCTCATGCATGCTAAAGTACCACGCTCATTAAAACACATTTTACACACAGGTGGTGAATTAAAACGCCTTTGGCATCCCGGGGCTGTGTCAGCCTGAGCTGTGCAGCCCCAGGGTCCTGGAGCGGGTGCTCAGAGGGGCACGGACAGATGAGAGCGGGCTCCCCTGGCTGTTTCCCGTCGCCTCTCCTCA
>VWYI01032124.1:0-55584 GCA_013399455.1 Anthoscopus minutus
GCTCAGTGAATAATACAAACAGAGTACTAGACAGCACACATACCAAGACTTGCTTTGGCACTGCCCCAATTGCTTGGATATCAACAGGTGGAATGCAAAAAACCCCAACTTGAATAAATGGGAATACCAGCAAGAGAAACATTATTAGATAGCAGATAAATCAGAATACCACTACTGAGGTATTCTCTGTGTGTCAGTCTACCAGAAATGAAAACAGGACCCCTATGTACTAAGACTTTTTAACATGCTGGGCTATATATTTAAATTCTCTATATAATATTGCAAAACAGTGATACCAAACTCAAAAGATGAAGCTTGTTCAGTATAATTTTCAACACAGTACCTATTGAGAAGTTCCCCAGTCTCTTACACACTGGGTTTTCATCTACCAAACAAACAGAAAATGCACAGGCCTCTTCATTCTACTGTTGAAACATAAAAAATAGGTAAGTACATCTAGCACTTGAAGCATCCTTCAAGCAATAGGTCTGATTACACCTTCATCATTAAGAGTAAATTATCTGCAAGGCTCTTCTGAGCTGGATGAACCAGTGAGTTGTATTCTCATGAAAAGAAGGAAAAGGAAAACAGGAAAATAAAGAAAGGGAAAAGGAAGGAACATGTTTTGTTTTAAAACAATCTCCAAAATTAATACATTTCAGGTAAGTTTTCCCAACTCTAAGATAACAAATGTGATTTGTTACTTAAGCCTGTAATTACCTCAATTCTGTGGACCTAAAAATCAGCACGATTTCTGTAGGAGAGAAGGTATATGTTCATTGTTCCATTTATATTGCCACAGAACTTATTCTAAGCAAACAGCAGAGGTGCATCAGGTTTGTTTGATTTCTCAAGCCATGGACACTTGAGATTTTTCACCTCATTCTGAAAAAGGCAGAGAAGACAGCTGAATCAGCAAAGCGAGATAAGGCTGAGTATTGGAGCCACCTGTACTTCCTGGTAAAAGATGAAGAACCTAACATTTTAGGCTTATTTTTCAGAAAAAATATGACATTTATAAATAGGAGTGATGCACTTCATATTGCCAAAGTAAAACAAAAATTTGTTGTGAATCAGCTACAATCTGCACCTCATATGAATTCCTTTGGTCCCTTTGATGACCAAAGTTTTCAGCATCTCATTGCCCAGTTCTCTTGTATTTGTATAGATCCCACAAATTCCACTGCTTTTATACAATGCTAGTGAACTATTGACATGTCAGGAAAAACTCAGAATATTGATATAAAATATGATCAGAATGTCAAGGGATGTCTACTATGTCAAGGGATGTAGAAGTAATGTTGAGTTAAAACTAAACATATTTCCTTTCAGAGAAGTGCCATCATGACTTCCACAACTACACAAAAATTTATGATATTGGTTCATTCATTTTTTTCTTATTTTTAAAGTGAAATGCAAGACATTTTCTGGGCCATGAATGTAACATGAGATGGCAGTGTAAAAAATTAAGAAATAACTCTATGTAAAAAATCCTCCAAAATATGTAACATGGGAGGAATAATTCTGTTGTTTGTTTCTTCTCTGTAAATAGGATATGATTATTATGCCACAAAAATTTGCCTTATACTTGAGCATGTGGAATCCCTGAAGCTGTTTGTAATCTATAACAATACTACTACTACTACTACAACTGCTAATAATAATAATAGTAATGATTTTTAGTTTCACAATTATGTCTAAGAAGGAAAATATTTATTTTTGAAGTGTTTCTCTAACTTATTTTTTGCCAGACGTAAGAAATGATGTTTCATCAATAAAAGATCAAACCTTATACTGACAGCAAGTTAAATGTCTTTTAAGATATAACTGGTATCAAATGCAACAATGTACCTTTCAACTTCTGAAACAATAGCATTTTCAGTAAACCACTTCCAGCAATTTCATTGACTAAGATGTGCCTTAAGTTAGGTGCCAAGTTAAATTCAAGAAGCAACCTGTGACTAGCTGGTGGATGCTCTGAACAAGTTGGGAAAGGCTCAGGATGCAGTTAGGCGATGCCACTTAAAAGCATAGGATGGTCATTCCTTTGTCAAGCTTTCTACTCCCTTAGGAACCTTTATTTAAAACAAATAAACAAACAAAAAAAAACCCAACAAACCCTCAAAAATCAGTTTCCTAATTGCAAAGGAGGCCTTTCAAGGAAGCTCGGTTCATTTGCCTCCTCCAAGTTTACTATAAAGCTTCTGTATTTTTCAGGCCATGGGATTAATGAGAAATCCAGCAAAGCATAAGACTAACTTTAAGCCTGTATGTAATCTCAGTTAAGTCAATTAGTCTGCCTGCATGCTCAAAGGTAAGCAGATCCTGAAATACTTTGCTGGTCTGGTATGATTATCCCTAGTGATGTGTAGACATGGTAGCTGCTAACCCATCCATTGAGGAAACTTGGCTTCTGCCTCAGCTCAGAAACACATCTTTCTGTGGTGTATCTACTCTATATATAATCAATTCTACTGTAAACCACTGAAGTCTTGGTGAAAGATTACAAAGGAGAGAATAAGTGATGTTGCTTCTCATTCTGTACAATATATAATAGAGATGTTAGTTGTACAGCTCGATTGTGTAACAGGTGACTAACATTCTCATTCAGAGACTGTCTTTAAATAGCATAACAAAACAAATTTTCACTTGTGATTGTTAGTTCATTTCTGTGCAGAGCTATTGTTGGGTCACTCACGTTACATTAACACAGTTCCTGTACATAATACAAGCATATTAAGATTTAACTCAGAAGAAGCTCAATTTAGGTGCATTACTGGTGAAGCTGTGAGTTCCTTACGTCCAGCTTAAAAACGATGGCATGCCTAGGGATAGCAAAAAAAGTCATGAATGCCACAACCAATCAGTTTCAAAATCTATGGGAATATTTCTGTGGGCAGATTATGGCCTCCTAAAAGCAGGCTCTCAAAGCTCTTCTGTTAGTTTCTTTGTCTCTGCAGCTGCTACTAAATTACCACAGATCCTAGCAAGGCTTGAGTCTGACCTCGAACAGGCAGAGCTTCTTGAAGGATGAACTTAGTCTGAAGTGGAAATATCCTTTCTCTGCAGTACATTGCAGGTTATGAAAAACTTTACCTGAAAATTGAGCAAGAGCTCCAGAGCAAATCATGTAAATCTGTCATGTAAATATGTATTTATGGGTTTTTCAGAGTTTGGATAATTGCCACACAGCAGCTCTCTATCTCTGAATATATATTTAAGGACGTGAAAATACAAAGTTTTGACTTGATCTGTTTCTATATATCTCATCACTTCTCCAGTGACTGTGCAGGCAGAGGACAGCATTCCTGCATTTTTCTATTCCATGGGCCATTGTGTAACCAATCCAATCCTTACAAACTATGCAGGATTGTAAACAGGGCAAGGCTACTTCTTGAAATAGAACAGCAGTGTTTGCTCAGGAGAAAGGACTACTGCATCTCCTAGAAAATTCCAGAGTTTGCCTGCCAGAGAAAATAAGTCCTTTTTTGGTACCATTGTACTTCAGGGGGACCAGGGGACCTGGCTTGACACACCAGTATTTGTCTCCTAGATCTCTTGCACTGTGCAACTTCAGGTTAAAATTTTCTTGCTGACAGCCTAACAGGGAAACAAATGCACTTGTGGGTTTTCACATACATCTGCTAGTATTAACAGCAAAAGGGAAAGATATCGTATTGCTTTGCAGCTTTCCTTCCACCTTTTTCATTGTAAAAGCCAATGGAGTCACATGGATTTTCTCACCTCTACGTATTAAGTGGAATTTGAACTTCTTGGTGAGATATTTTTCCCTATCTCATGGAATTCTCTTTGCATTGTGTTAGAGACCTTACAACATGATTATAGGTAAAACTATGTGCTTTTTCCCAGGGAAAGATTAGAGCGGTAGTGCTATACCCTAGCAACAGGGTCCATCACAGAGCAGGATGATATATATTCAGGTCTATTTCCTGATTTAAACTTGTTTTCAAACACAGACCCAGTTATTAGAGCTGAGATATCAGTGATTATCCTCAGATATCTGTTTTCATGGACTGTGTGCTGGCATCTCAGAATTATCTGCTTTTTGCAGATATCCCAACCTGCTAATTAACAACATGAATTCATAACATGAGTTCTCTGGCTGAAATAACACCTACAAGTAGATAAGAAAAGAGTGTATATATCTTTAATTTTAAACTTTATTTCTTTTTTATAAACTGCAGGCAGTGGTTCAGCTTTGTCATGTGTTGTGACATGATCCAGAATGACATGAGTTAACCATTAACATGGCATAACCAAATGCCAAATGATTCATTCTGACTAAGCATATAATGATTTTCTTATTATTTAAGTAATACATTCTACCTTACCCTTTACTTGTTAATTCTATTCAGGAATCAAATGCAGGAGTGCAATAATCAGAGCTGTCCATTTACTATCAGTAGCAATATAATATACAGATATGCAGAAACAAGTGATGCTAAGGCTGCCTCTAAACTAACACCCAAATTCTGTATTGGGAACTCTAAAGGCATGCTCTACAGAACACAAAACCTGATGTTAAAAGGTTTTAAACATGATAATGGCATGAAATGCACTAGCACTTTTCTATGTACACATCTTTGATACCAGCTGGAACTGTGCAGCAACTGAAAAAAGCTCTGGAGGAAGAATATTAGGAATGTGGCATGAAGTACAGAAAGTTAAGGCTGTGAATCTTTATAAGTGTGTCATGGTCTAACATACTAAAGTGCTCATTATCAATATAATGCATCAGCTCTCCAGTCTGATGGTTGTAAAGGTCAGTTATCCTGTATAACAGTCCACAAAATGAGCATTCTCCAATTAATTGTAAAAGCTGGTATTATAATTCTACCTTCCACACTTCATCATGACTAACAGGTGACACGAGTAAATGACAGACTGTACAGACACCTCTTAGTCATATTAATAGTCAGGCACAGTAGCAAGGGTTAAGGACAGAGTGTCAGGTTTAACTTCCCCTCATTACCATTCAGAAAACTATCATTTAATATTAAGTTAATTGTAACACAAGGATATGAGTCATGCCCTTGTGTTACAATTACCTTTAATATTAAATAATAGTTTTTGTAATGGTAATTTCCTTTGGGGATGTTTCGTTCTACATTAGGCAGTTCTGACTGATGTCTGTCTTTGCAGATATCTCTATCAGCCACTAAAAGCTCTTCTATGAGTACATATCCATAATCTACAAGAATTTGAGACAATGAATATTGTTCCATCGAATTCATTGTCCTTTATACTAAATGTTTCTAATCTGTTAAAGGTTTGACTATTTGATTGTGCCATAACTCTGAGTTTCATCTTGAAGTCGACACAGAAGTGCAGTCTTCTTGCTCTGCTGGGATAGGACTTCACCCACATCTCCAGCTGCCTTGTTACATGCCTCTGTACATGAGGCAGGCAGTCTAAAGGATGTGTAGGGTTTGACTTGTTTAACCATGGTGTTTTAGCTATCTGAGAGTGTAGTGGATTCTAGGAGCTGGACAAAAGCCCTGAGAAGAGTTTGAATTAGGCTTTTAACGAAGAACAGTGTTGTGTGAGCTCAGAAATTACAGGAGCTGTTGCAAACCTGGTTTGTACCTGCCCCATGAGCAGTGTTCATCTGTCAGAGTTTATAACCATACAAAGCTGTGCATTGAACAAAAAGTTGTTTTCAGAAAAGTATCTTTTAAAAGAGAAAAGGAAAGACACTAAAAACTACAGGTTTGACTATGAGTGGGAAAGTACTATCAGTAAGGCCTCAGTATCCTCTCTGAGGCTTTAAGAACACCATAGAAATCCTTTCATTTAAATCCTTCTGCACTCAAGAATCACAGCATGAAGGATAAGGCTCTTCAGAGAGTGTGGTTGTCCAGCTCTAAAGAAGGTATGAAGGACACTAAATCCTGCTGATGCATAAGAATTCTTTCATCAGTGGCAGGAAACAACACAAGTACAACAGTAATATCCTGGGGGAAAATTTGTACACCACTGCCCATGGCAATTCTGCAAGGTCAACATAGGGAAAGTGTCAGGATGAGGTTTGAGGCCAGCTGGTTCCACAAAACACCCCAAAGTGACAATGAGTGGACAAATAGGTCCCCCTACTGCTCTCCTTCTTGGTCCTCACAGCACTATCAAATGAACTCTGCAGAAAGGGGCAATGTTGGTATCCACTGGCCAGCTCAGAGAGTTCACTGGTGGGACTAAAATCTAAGCCTAAATGCCTATAAATTTTTTCAAAACTTCTTAAGTTACAGATTTCCTTTTCTGATTACAATCTGGGACTGAATGTCAAGCTTTCTCTGCTCTCACCAGTGGAAGATGTATATATATTGCACATACAAATTATGGTGAAATTGAGTCTTATAAAGGAAATTCTATTTGAAATGACCGTAACTTTAGTGTAGAAGTAGTTTAAAGAGCTCTGAATTTTATTTTCAATATTTTTGCTCTTGTCAGTGACAGCTCAGCCAACAACCACTATTCTTTTCTCTCTTTCAAAAGTTTAAAGCACAGCTAACAGCTAAGTAAGACCATATTTTCAGCGTGGTTATCACTTAGAAACCTTCTACACCACAAAACCTTTATACAGCCACTGTACATTTGAATAACACAGGTTATGAAATATTGGTGGTCCAGATCATTAGTCAGATAATTACAATTTTTGTTTGTTTGGCTTTAATTAAAATTAGTCTCAGAATGCATCCATCAGAAGAAGAGGCCCTCACTGAATAACTGATAAACAGTCCTCGATTAGCAAATAAAGAACATCCATTCTTATCCCCAGGTTAAGGCAAAAAACAACTCCCTAAGTGCTCAACACTTTTTAACTCAGACATTTCAAGTCTCTAGTGAAAGGAGGGCAGTATCACTCTCTTCTTTTAACCAAAAACATCTAGGTCAGGGGACAAGAAGGAAAGAAACTCCATTCTGTGACTCATACGTAGCCATTATCCACCCTAGATACACCACAAAGACACTCAACACTATTGCAATAGTTATATATTATTTGCCTACTTAAGGGCAAATGCTTTGTGCAATTTTGCACAGCTTCAATGAATTTAACAGTTTTGGATACACTTGGACCAGGTTCTTGCTTTTTTTCAGATGCAAACCACTGCATTTAGATGAGCTTGCCATCCTGTATGTATTTGTGGCAGAGAAACTGTACAACAGCAAATACATTCATCTTTAGTCTGATGAATGCTTCACCACATGCTAGGGTGTGTGTTTCAAAGTATATTGTCTGAGAGATCTGTTCTCAGAAATTGTGGTGTGGGGGTTTTCAAAGAAACAGTTGTAGAAATTCTTAAATGTTCTGATTCAAAGCTGATTGGCCCAAGTACATGAAACTGTACAAATCTAAAATTGAGACTAGCGCAAGCTTAATGATGCAAATTTCCATACATCAGTTTTATAATCCTCACCAATTTCCAGGAAACAAAGTAACATAGCAAAATTAAGGGGAAACAATAGATTTCTCAGTTTATTAGGTACATGATCCAAATCCTGTGAAATTCAGAGGGAGCCTTTGCATAGAGAATAATAGACTTTGGAGTAGGCTCTGTGCAAAGAAGTAATTTCTGGCTGTAGAAGCAAAAATGCCCCCAGCCACAGAGCCACAGACATGTATTTTGTATGCAAAAATAGAATTCCTTGGTGAGAACTCTATACATTATGCTTATAGGTAAAAGTTAAATAAAGCATCTGTCTGCTACTGTTGTTTTTCCTATTAAGCAGAAAGGAATGAATGCAATATGAAATTCAAAAATAAATTTGGAGAGAAGGAAAAGGGTAGGTGAATAAATATATGTAAAATCACAACATGATACTAATGTTCAATTACAAAAACTTTACAGAAGTCTATTTATTTATTTATTTATTCTAATTCTAAATCCCTACCACTACACAACAATGTCACATTTTAATGTAATATCATGTCCAATGCATATTCATGAAATAAAAATCTTGGCAGTGGCACAAGAAAAGTGGGATGAAGTGTGTTTGGCGGAGTGCGTCACGTTTCCAGACCAGCGGATTTTTTGATTAAAGTCCCTTATCCGTTTTATCATGCATATCCACTCTCTGATTAAAGTGATCTGGAGCTGACACTCACAATGTCAGTATGCACTGAGACCCTTCACACAAAACATGGTTGGAATTTATATGCTTTAAAAAAGGGGAGGAGGGGGGGAATGAGAAATAGACCAACCAAAGCTGCTGCATTGAATTAAGTATATATGTATATATCTATCTACTGAAAAAACACACTTGGACTTGCTTGTTTTAATCTTACATATTTCTTTTCAACATTGCCAAGCAACAAATACCACATGTTTTGCTTCCATTTCAAGAAGTATCTCTCGTGCAAGTTCTTTATCTCTGTTGTACTGGGCTTTTGATCAAAATGCTTCCACGCTGAGGTGAAAAACACAGCTGAGGTCTCCTACAGTCACAAATATATAACAAATTTCTCTAAATCTACACACACATACTACCTTCTTTATTTTCTCCCAAAAACTTTAATTAATGTACCACATCTCAGCTACAGGTTATCTGTTAAGAATATCAGATTCTGCCACAACAGAAATACATGGGTGTTGTAAGGGCAGGTTTACCACAGATCCACAGATCTTTTCTCAGGTCCCATGCTCAAAAGCAGCCATGTATAGGTTATCTGAAAATGTATTTTCAAGCCTCACAACATTTAAGAAGATGCAAATTGCCTGAGGTAAGTATCATATGCATGAAAATATGGTAGCCATTTTTCTGTCTTTCTGTGAGTGGTTAAATTTTGCTTGAATTTAAAAAGCCTGTGGTCAGGTTCTTCATCTTGGTTGCAGAAAGTGCTTATGCATAAGCTCAACTTTAAGCAAAAGAACAATGAAATTTAAGTACTTCAAGTGTTTGTCTTACCGGCAAATAAAGGGATTTTAACAGCTCATTTAATAGTGGTGTTGTAAATGTTCATTCTCTCTACCAATACCACAGTACTTTGCATTTCCAAATGCTGGTCTCAATCATTAAATAATTATGAAAATGCATTCTTGGTTTCCAAGATCCACAGACCTCCAAGGTCTGCAGTGTTCTTCAAAACCTGACTTTAAACTGAGGAATTCTGGATCTTTTGGTAAGTTTTACCTGGTTGGTATGATTTCAGTGGCTTATATTTGTTCAATTTATCCAATATATCTTTACATATTTAATAAATAGCTTACATAAAATTCAAATGTGTCTCAACTCCTAGGGACATTTTTATTTTTCATTTTTACAAAACTTTAGGAAATTTTTATTAGGGTTTTTTTTTTTACTGAGGAGAACAGCTGGACCAGTACCATATGTAAGGACCACTGTTGTCTCTCCTCACATCCTTCTCAGTTATGTGCCTTAATGTCGAAGTTCAATCAATGTGCTCTTCCTATGCAGGGATTTTCTGAGCAGTTGATGCCAGTCATGCTGAACTGTTGCTATACTGCAGCTTTGACAGACATTGAGTTGGAATTAGTGAAGGACTGTCAAATTAATTTCATTTGTGAATTAAGCCTTTCTTTTTTATATAAACTTTAGCATAAAAAATAAAGTGAGACTCTAGGGTAACACATTAATTTATTTTGTTTATTGAGGCAGATATATTTGAACATATACAGACTTCTTGCAAATAACACACCATCCTCAACATTCCACCAATACAGCAGAGGCTACCTGAACTTCCTCTTTCTCCACTTCATAATTCTGCAAGGAGAACAGTCAGAATTTGAGAATAAAAAAGAAAATAAGCGGAGATTTTAGGAAAAGCATCCTGGAAAAACTTCACCAGGAATAAAGTGTGTTTTCATCTGCATGAACATAACCACTGGGCAGTTTCATAGTAAATCACTGAGAAGTAGAGTTTCCACATTTGCAATCATTTCTAGCCCTTCATTCCTGTTTACTCACTGCTACTGGTGGCACAAGAGCCATCCCACAAAAAGAAGAAAAGTAAAACTGCCACATACACAGCTGAGGCTCCAGCTACACTGAAAGGCAATTGCAAAATCCTTCACTGCCTTTTTATTGTCTCAATATCAAGCATGGGCTGGAAATGAAGAGCTGCATCTGCATGTGGTGCCCAGCTGAGCACCATTTGTCCTGTGCAAGGACACAAGTGATTTGGGTGGCTGAAACCAAAGCTATAGCTGCAGTATGGAGAATTTTTATCGATTACACAAGACCTGGCCTATATGCGATGCACATGTTTTCAAATAGCTGTTTACAGTTTACAAGCCAATTATTACCCCCAAACAAAATTTGTAGACATGTCCAGATATCAACTGCATTTGAAAATGTGGGGTTTGCTTACAAGCCCCAAGACAAAAAGGCAAATTAAAGATTATTTTAAAAAAGAGAAAGAGTAATGCAACTACATTGCACGGATTAACCATTCAAAATTGTTATTATTACCAATGATCATTATTAATCTATATGCTGTCTAATTTGCACCCAAAATGGCTGCCTTTCAGCCACCTCTGGTCCAAGACTGAGAAGAAGCAATGCTGTAGTAAGATCTTGTATCACTTAATGTCACATATTACAATTTCCTTACATTTAGCAGCTATACAGCGATAGTCAGTAGTACAAGACATTATGAATAATAAATAGCTTACTACATTTTAATTGCCAAAGCAAATGAATGAAGCACAGTCTCTGTTCCAGTATCCTTGCTTTTAAAGAGTGTATTCTCTTACTAGAGGGAGAAATGAAAACAAATGTTTGTGAAAGATGCAACAGCAGGAGTACTGGGAAGAAAGAAGAAAAACTATAAATGCATCCACAGGTCTAACTATACAAGTGAGAAGAGCAAGACGGTAAGTTCAGTTTTGAATCTGATGGGAAAGAAAAGGAAAAATTTGGATATTTTGACACAAGCTAAATAGTGTGAGATGATAAGTATTTGCAAGACAATTTACAGTGCTCAAAGAGGGGACACTGGGACACTGACCAGAAGGACCTCCCTGCCATAGGTGTTCTTCTGAGACCTTACTATTAAAAGAGAGACCACCACAAGCCCATATCCAAGTATTCCTTAGTTTATTGTTAAGGCAGAACAATAATTCAGACCATTTAATAAAATAGGTTTAAGTATGAACAGCAAAATTTTCTATTTTGTTTCTAGGTAAAGTTCAGATGAGTGAGACTTTCCCTTGCCTGAAGTTACTTCTCTGTTTTCACCCTTCAGAAGCAAAAGGCTGCTTTTACTTACCACATCTGAAAGCAGGAGCTGGAGACAGGTGTCTTAAATTCATGTCAAAACACAATGAACAGAGCATATCCTGCAGCTGCTAACCACTTGTGACAAGCAGAGGTGGTCCCCTCCCTAATTAATTTGTCAAGGTTGTTCTTATTTATTTCTGTCAGTATGTAGACAAGAAGGCAAGGGTGCAGGCTGGAGAGGAGAGTCTGGCCTGGTAATACCTGCTGCAGGACAGAGGGGAAGGAGGCAATGAAAAAGGCAGCAGCAATCACAGTAGCACCTCAACCTTTGCTGCCACCCAGAACCCCAGAGCACACCCCTGCCAGGAGCTGCTGGTCTCAGTGGGTTTCCAAAGCTGCTCACCCACACCTCAAGCCAGACCTGCTGCACCAGCCCAGCAGCAGGTGTGAAGCACTTACTGCTTTGTAATACCTAGGGTCATGTGCTCTCTGCAGAAGCATTGATCAGAGTGGAAAAACACAAACTTCAGAATAAAACTTTGACCTGTAACACTCTTTTAGATCTTGAGGAGTGGTTTAGGGGATCCAAGAGTATATTCTTTTGCTCCCATGAAGGACTGAGCGTGGATGTAACTGGAACTGGCATGTGCCAAAGTGTTTGTGGTAGAGCAGAGAGGATTGATTCTGCTTTAACAATGGTCCATCTTTCTCTCCAACTCTCAGGTTTGTAATGCAGTTACTGTTCTGGGTGTCTGCTCCACACATAAAGAATTACAAGAGAAATCCAGAACACTGCCCATGAGCAGGGCTCGTTAGCCCCCATAAAAACTGTACGCTGTACACTAGACAGTCGGCATAATAGATATATGTTATGAATACAAATAAAATACACTGTTTCCATTTAATGGGATTTAGGGATGGGTCTTTTTAACTTAACTCCCATGGTTTCCTTTTGAAACTTCTGCATATATTTTCTATTTTTGAGGGGGGGTTATAAATCCTGTTTTAATGTTTTGCTGTTTATGCAAATTTCCAAATATAAAGGCATATGGTGGCAAAGTGGCACTAACTATCTGCTTTTCAGCACACATTTCTCTGCTATTACAAGAAAAGAAGGCCTGATGGAAAAGGAAGGAAAAAAAAAAAAGAAAGGAAGCAATGTACGAACAGACGCTGTATAAGCATAGCATTGATTCACATTTCTAAGCTTTATTCTTGACCTCTGATTCACTAATTGCTCTACTGGCTCCTGCAGGGCAACTGTGGCTGCTCCTTCATTTCATAAGGTAGAGTGGGTGCTCAAGTTTGTAATTATAGTTTTAAACTAGCAGAGAAAATGAGAATAATAAAGGAGAACTTTTTTGAGTCAGAGGTTCCCCCTCACACTGGCAGCCTCACTGCATGGGTTTCATGTATCCAGTTTGCATTTTGCCTGATAACATAGAAGGCACATCATGCTATTCTAAAACAGCAGGATTATTTTCTCCATTCTAATTGATGAACAGCTGTGCTGTAATAGACTACAAAGCACAGCATCACTGATCTCTCCTCAGGCCACCCTAGGAACTGAACACTCCACAGGGAAGCAGAAAAGAATGAATGCTAAAAAAAAAAAAAAAAAAAAAAAAAAGAAAAAAAAAAAAAAAAAACAAAAAAAAAAAAAAAAAAAAAAGACAGAGAAAAGAAAAAAGAAAAAACAACAAACATTTAAATACATTTTTCTTTGGATTCCCATTATTATTTGGCATCTCATTCAGCATTAATTAACCCAAATCTTCCCCAGAGAAGTTCTGGTGTATGACATGACCTTAAAACAGTCATACCTTATAAAAGCTAAATATCAACATTTTTGATAGAGAAATATCGGAGTTCAGAATGTTTGCCACCAAACATCAGTGTTCAAAATGTTCAAGTCACTTCTGGGGTCACATGTTCCCTAGAACTGTTCCTTGTCCCAGGAAGGCCACATTATCCATTCATTTTTCTAAGGGAATTCATTTTCTTTCCCTTCATTCTACTTTATTAATCTTGTTGTTATTATTATTATTATGTGCCTCAGTATGGAATTGTAATGCCTGCTTGAAAGATTTTGATCCCAAAGGTTGAAAGCCTCAGGGATCACTGGAAATACTTGTGTGTTTTTGTACAGGTAGAGACTTCATAACTCAGCAGTATTCCTCAACTTTATATTTTCTTGTGCTTCTAGAAATGGCCACTCCACTTGCCTTCAGAGTGAAATAGGAGAGTCTCCTTTATGTTTTGGAGACAGTTTAGAACTAAAGAGGAAGAATCAACCTGACGTCTTTGAAGACATATATGTTTCTCATCCTTTTCTTCATCAGATTCAGTGGGGTAAGAGAAGAGCCATAATACTCACTTAAGACCTTTTCTGCCTTTACTATGTTTTCTGCGGGCATGAAAGTGTAAGAAATAGTTAAATTATGTTTCTTGTTCTATCAGTAATCCCAAAAGCACAGATTCAATTCAATCAAAATTTGTGACAAGAAAGCAATCTTCCCATTCTGCTCAGCAACGGAAAAGTTTTGTTCTTCTTATTTTGTGTTATTGGAAGTGACTTGCTGCATCTTACCTATTGGTAAGCCCTGTGCTTATGTGTTCTTTTGTCTAGATAAGCGTTATCCTGTAAAATGAACACAATAAGACTTCTGTTTACCTTAATGCTAGATTTGAAAAAAATCTCACAGATATAAGAAATCAATAACCATCCACAACAATTTACCAAGGATTCAGTCTGGGTAGAAAAATTCAAATTGTATTGATTTTTTTACAGGGGAGAAAAAGCCACTTGACAATAAGCCTCAACTAAAAGAAAATGCCATGTGTACACAACTAGAAGAGACACAGAAAGCCAGATATTTAAAATACAAGCTGCTCATTAAGTCAGGTAAGGCAGGTTTGAATACAAAATCAGGCCCTGGACAGTGGCACGTTAACTAGTCTCCATACCTTAGTTGTCCATTAAAAACAGGAAGGGGATAAAGCCTCAGAAAAACCATGAAGAATTTTAAAAGGTAAATCCCAAAGAGGAATATCATTTAGTGCAGAATGCCACCACACATAAGATCTTCTGGTCCAAAAAACGTATAATAAATATGCTTACCAGGATAAGTGGGATGCCATGCTCATTTTGAGTATAACTTAGGGTGTTGATTTTAACTCACCAAGGCCTTTAAAGACTATTCAAAAACCCATCCTTCTTCTCACTTTTCTAACTACTGAATTCTGCTAAAGGACACAAAATAAAAGCCCACAGACTTAAAAGTCAGTTGTCTGCCAAATGAGAATGACCAGTGAAGAGATTGCTCACAGCACCACTAGTCTGAAGGGCCTCAGGTTTCCAAGCAGGCTGAAAGATGCATTAAGTGTATACAAGATCATGAGTTATAGTGGATTTAGGGGTTATTGGGGTTTTATATCTTTGTTTTGTCTTTGTTTTAATGGCAATTTGAAAATTTGATTGAGATTATTAGTAGGCATGTGGTCAGTTTGTTAATTACTTTAACATCCATTGTTATTTAGGGTGCTTTGGTCTCGCTTACACTATAATGTCATAAGCACATTTAAAAAAATAATTTTAAAAGAGTAGTAGCAACATGTGTGTTGTGTGAAAGCAAAGCAAAGCACAAGACATTTCCCATACTTATTCTTTCCATTTTCTCTTCAGCTTCATCTCTATTTATTCAGCCCATTTCCCATTCCAACTGCATAAGGAGTTCAAATAAAGTCTGGACACACCTGGGAAGGCCACATCTTTCCTTTTCAACAAATACATAATTAGCCTTTGAAGACCTCATAACCCACACAAAATTTTTGTATTGCCTGATCAGATATGCCATGCCTGAAGCTAAGAGGTTTGGTATGTTAATATAAGAACCTACTTTCTAGGTCTGGGCTTGTTATGGGAAAACTTTCACACCCATTATGTCAAGTGGTGGAAGTGGTCTGGGTTGGAACTGACAGCCAGAGAAAAGAGCATGCTCGCCAGGAAGTATCAGCCAAAGGATCACGATAATATGATCAAACGACAACAGCTGGCTGTCAAAAAGGAGAAATGGCAACACAAGATTATCTTGATGAAATATAGGAGTGGACTCATCTTGACCTCCTAGCAAGAGTTATTTAACCCTGCTGAGGGGCATCAGTGGGCTGGATTACAAGAGGAGACAGAGGTCCAGAGAAATGTTGGTCAGATCTTGCCTTTGGCTACTCTGTCAACACATATAGAAGAAGCATTCTTGAGCACTTGCTGGAAATTGCAAGCCAAAGAAAGATTCATACATACTCTTTACTACAGCAGTTTGATCAGATTTGTGAATGAGATAGCAAAATCAGGTTTGCTCTGTTTTGTAGGTTTCCAGTAAGGACTTGAGGGGACTCCAACCTGCCAGCCCACAGCTAGTAAATAGAGACTGAGGCACCTGCCAGGCCACACACAGATTTGATGATTTCACTTAATTTCATTTTAAAATGTAATTAGGTATGGTTTATTCCTAAATACAAAGAAGCCATTTTCTAAGTTTGTCAAACCTACATCTTGGCTGAATAGGGAAGAGTTACAGCATTGAAGACAAACACAGGCTTTTAAATTTCTAGAGTCAGAAGCCAAAACAAAGTTTTGAATACAGACAATTCACCTGATTTATTTTCAAAGAGATCCCCGAGGTAGGAGTCATGTCCAAAAGTCTATAGAATACAGTTTTTTTATGGGTTCGTGCTACTCTGCTGTGCTGGGTCAGAATCAAAAAAGTAGGTTCTTCTAAAATAGCCTGTCTATAAATCATTTCTACTAAAATTCTGAATAAAGCACATACACCTCCTTAGAAAATCCCTGCTTACAAGAGAGAAAGAAAGGGAGAGATTCTCAGAGAAGTGAGCCGACTCATGTCCTTGTAGTTATGTCCAATATTTTGACAGTGGAGTAGTAATTAACCTTGCACTCTGCTCAGTATCACTGCATTTCTGCTGTGACCACTATGAAGTGCTTTTTTGTGAAAGGAAAGAATGAATCTAAGTGGGAAAATTACTGGAATAAGAGAGGAGCTTTAATGGCAACCTTGGCATCCTGCAATTTCACACATTAAAATATAATTAAAAAAAAAAACAACCTACTACAGTGCTTGTTGCATAAGGCTAAGCTTTCTACTCTTCAAACTATTAATAAGGGCTTCCCATCGAGAAGACAAATACATGCTTGATGCATTTTTAATTCTGTGCCAATACATTTGACTAAAGCTGTTTGCTGTTTCAATGACAGGATTTAACTTGCCCTTCTGCATTCAACATTTCTGATTATTAATGACATTTAGAAAACACAGACAGAGTCAGTAGAAGTTATATTCTGGTCAATGTTTTTAAAAATCAAAAAATATTAGCAATTAAATGTACAAATCTAATAATTCAATAAAATAAAATAAAGTAAAATAAAATAAAATGTGATCATTTAATAGGTGCAATGGAATTGTACCATAGCAAGGAAAAGCATCATCTTGACCACTGTTATTAATCCCTGATAGCAAATGAAAACAAAAAATAACAGCCTTCCCAAATCAGATATAAATGCTATATAGATAATCTCTATATGTACAAGTCAAATAGCCTTTTCAAGATATATGCTTTTTAGTCAAAAAGCACTCTTGGCTGTATTTTCTACTGTGAATAAATCCCATGCTGAAATGAAATCAGAAATAAGTCAGAGGACATTGCTGAAATCTAAACTTTTTTCTTTCTGAACATCTCAGTAGTCCCAAGCAGTTTCTTTCCTAAGTTTGCCTGGAGTTTTTCTTTGAAGAAAAATAGGATGGAATTGGTATCAGTATTGAGACCAATACAGGGATCACATTGAGTTAATTTTTTTACTGCAAGAAATGGAAAAAGAATTGCCCTTTCCCACAGACTGATTATTATTTTGTTATTTAAGTGATAATGTAAACCCAAGGTTAAAATGAAATTATATATACTGATGATCTCCTAGTGACCTCCATTGTGCTGTTCCATTACAGCACATAGTAATAATACACTAAGTGCACACACTTATGGTACTGTCAGGTACCAATGCAAATCAAGCATCACAGGAGGCACATTACTTTTGTTTTAACCATTAAAGACTCTAAGAAATGCAATATGACAGCCAGAAGAAAGAAGGCTTGGATTTTCTAAAGGTATCCAGGAGTGGCACTGATTTGTATTTTCTTTGGTATCCTTTTTAAAAGGCCTTTAGCTGTGCCAATATAATAGATTCAAATCCTGACCTTTCTCAGCACAATGAAGATACTCTGTATATCTTACCCGTATAACACAGGGAATCAATACTGTATTTTACTAAATGCAAGTTAATTTTACCCAGGGAAGGAAATTACTGCTCGTAATAGTAGAACACTTCTTTTTTTTCTCCTCCAAGTCAGTGAGTTTCAGGTTTGCCAAACCCTATCACTGTTTAAAAAAGGGGTTTGAGAGATTTTAATAGCTAATAATAGGAGGAAACATAAAAGGACAAATTCAATTTAAGTGAAAGGGTTCCTGTGTAAGCATTACTTGTCAGTCTTTGGTCGTACTGTATAGGGACCAGCTACAGAGCAGTGGCAGCAAAGAAATATAAAGTCCAGATTTAATTCTGATACAGAGAAATACAATTTCAAAACCGGATGTCTTATCATAGGCATGTCCCATTGGAGAACTCATTTCCCTAGCAAAAGGCTGTCACTGCCATTATGTTGTACAAGGAACCAATTTACTACTACAGCTAAACAGGGTTACTGGTGCTGTTGGAACTTAAGCATTTGAAGTTATCACTAGAAAAAAAATAGCATTTCAAATGTCAGTGAAATGGGAAGGTATAATTGAAAAGTATCAATCAGAGAAGCAAAAGGGTTTAGAAGGCTAAGACTGCAGTTTTAGTACTGCCTTCCCCCCGCCCCACTTCCTCTTTTTATTTTTTAAACTTCTTTCTCTGTTTCCTTTTCCCTTTCACATGCAATTTGAGATCTAGTATTGTAAAATAAAAGATTTTAGCTTGATACCTGTCCTGTGGCAAACATGAAATAAATTTTGATTTTTTTTTTCTACAGTCTAAGTGACCAGTTTCATGACACAGAACTCTCATATCACCCTGCATCCAGAGCTGCCCATCTGGAAGATATCTAAATGAATGAAAAAAAAAAAGCTGATCTGAATTTTAGGTGCTTTGTTTGTGTCTTTTTTTTTCCCCTCCTTCTGAAAGACTCATTCACTTGAACCTCCTTTATATAACAGAATCTTTTCCTCCATCCCAGGCTGATCCTACAGAGAATTAGAGAGCGAATAAACCTTTGAGCTTTCAGGACTTGAAAGTAAAGAGAAATGGTCTGTAAAATAAATTGAATTAATTAGGTTTCAAAATATCCTAATCATGCCACTATTGCTAAATTCGTTATGTCTCCACATAGAAAAGGAGGGATCTTTTTCAAACTGCTTCACTTTGCTGCATTTTATCCTGAATCAATGTGTGGCAATATTAGGAGCATGTTTAGCTAATATCAGAACTGGAAGGCTGGATTTACACAATCTGCTGCTCATATGCAGAATATCAAGCTTTCTTTCATTATTACTTTCCTTTGCTGTGCATAACGGCTCCAGGGGCTTTGGAAAAAAACAGCTTTTAGTCATATAGCAATTAGTAAAACAGAGCTGGTGTATAATCATGCTAAAACTTGCTTATTTTACCCCTTAAATAGGTTGCCAAATTGCATGTAGCAATTTGTCCTTTCAGCCCAACATCACTGCCTGGGTCCTAGGGACATCGGTTACTCTGAAATACCAGCACTGCTTCTAGCACACACAAAGCAAATTTATCCATTGCTTGCCATAACTCCATGAAAACAAAACGGCAAAAAAAATTCCAATTCAGAGCACTGGCCCTTATGCATATTTTGAACCTGCTAAAAAGAGGTAAAAACATAATGTAGGAAGTTCTGTTGTAGTAGTGTAATGTATCAGAGCATATCTGTATAGAGAGGAAAACATCAGCCCTGTGCTCCACAGCAAAGAGATAAAAGCTGCAGAAAGAGTCAGGCTGGAGTTCTCTGGTGATGAGTAACAGAGCCCCCATACATGGCATCTCCTCTTTCCACAAAATAATTCCTATGTTAAGGAAAAAAATGTATGATGCATTTCTAATGGAGTTAGATTTTTCAATTTAAAAAAAAACAACCCATCAGGATGGTGTACAAAAATTAGTTTTTTTTAGTGGCTGAAGAGTTTCAGAAAATTCTTTGTCAGGAATGAACCCAGGCTGTAGAAACAGAAATTGTTATCTAAAGTTGGGTTTAGGATGTGGTTGGAAAACAGCTGAGAATTTGAGCTGAGGCTGGGAGAAAGGCACTCCCAAGATAAAGTTGCATGACTTCTTTAGAGTTTATTTAAACTTCTCTTATTTCAGAAGTAATTTTACCTGACACAGAAGATCCTTTATCCACATTAGAGTGCAGATATATTCCTCCTCCACCACCCTTTTGATGAATTTCAATTTCAAATAACGGCTAACAGCTCGCAATTGTTCTTTATATTAATAGAAATACATGGTCTCTTTTGAAGTTCAGGTAGTAATTCAGTTCTTAAAATTCTTCTGCTGTTTATAAATGATTTGAACAGGGATGTCATAGCTTTTGATGCACTATTGCTACCCCTGTTCAACTACTTTTTCTTATTCAACTGGAAGTAACTTTTATATGCTTAGGAATCAAATTAAATGTTGTGCTAACTGGAACCACTGAGTTGTAAATTACATTTATTTTGGACCATGGGTGCATGTTATTAATTATACCATGCGTCCACCTTAGGAAATTAATGAGAATGATTGTGAGAAATCAGATTTTTGACTTAAAAACATTCAAAGAATTTTTTGTGTGTGCTAGAAGTATGAGATTTTAAGGATAATGCCTTTCTCTCAAACATTCTCCAAATTTCATTTTGTTTAAACAGCCACAACAAATCAGTAGTGTGGGAAATTATAGTGGAAAAAAATCCAACCAAACAGAAAATTCATATTTCAAATAATTAGAAAAATTAGAGGGAAAGTACTTTTGCAATGAGGTGCAGTTCTGCAGATCATTGGTTGATAGACTTCTGGCATAAAAACTCTGTTCCACTACAGATGAAGTTAATGTACTACTATTTCCTAGAGTGCCTTGACTCTGCCACTGTGGGAACAAGGTAAGTCATAACTTCAGGTAACTGAAATGAGTCACTGCTGCTAGAACTGAAGGGAGGGAGCGATTTCTGATTTCATCAGCTAATATTGGGGAAACCTGCAGTTTCTGCTTGGGGTGAGTGTGATAATTTCATAGCTCTGATTATGTTTCATGAAGCTGAAGACCTATAGATTGTTCAGAGGTGTCTGCCCACAAGCACCTCAGTCATGCAGGCAATGAGGGGCAGCTGTCCCATGTCATCACATCTTGTAAACACAGCTCACAAAGATAAGACAGATTCTGTTTTTCATAACAGTTAACAAGAAATCCCAAAAATGAAATATAGTCACTAGGCGGCTATCAAAAAAGAGACAAAAATAGAGGGAGACTAGACTGTTCACTGACAATTTCCAAACAAGGAAAGGAGTTAATTTATGAGTCATTTTAAACAGTCCATCCAAATCTGAGCTCAGAATAGCAATATTTCTTAAATACAGTGTGCAGACAGTCAGTAAGGCAAAGCCTGTGATTCTCTGATGATAATGGAGGGGGGAAGAAGGTTGGCAGAGGGAGGTAGAATAGTAATAATACTTAAGGAATGTGTCTTTACCTTTAAAGAAGAGAAAATGTCTCCCGTAAAGGAATATCTCTTCATTTTATCAACTCTCTAGCCATTTCTTGTCACCAGATGAGTACTAGAGTGTCTACTACAAACGACAAAAAAGAAATACACATGCTTTATATACAATAATTCATTATAAAATAGAAAAGAGATGCCTAGGTTTTTTCCTGGGATAAAAGGAACCAACTCGTTTTTAAATCAAAACTAGAAGAGAAGGAAATTAAGAAAAAAGCCAGAGGGAAAAACCAACGGGATTAATATTGATGCAGTTATGGCAAAAGCAAACAGACAGGCAGGGACAAGATTGCATCCAACCTCCAAAACACATGTAAAGTTGGAGCTAAAATGTCATATGCGTATGCAATTTATATGCAAAAATCTTTTACATAAAGATACTAACTGCCAAGTCTTCTTTCACAACTTTTTCAAGGCTTGCAGTAACTCTGGGATTTTATATTCTCCCTCCGTCACCTTACTGAAGGCACGACTGTCTGTGAAGAACACGGAAACTTTCTTAAGGCCATGGTATTAAATTCTTTCTTACATTGCTGGGCTGGTGGCTCAGCAGGAAGACCTATTTTTGCTTGTGTTCAAGCAACTTCCCTGGCAGTTATTGCCTGCAACAGACTGTAGGGAAGTTGCCAACATTTAGAAGCTCTGATGATGTGAGCCAACCTTAGACTAATAATTTTTTTATCTCAATATAAGTGGAAGAATTACATAAAAATAGACAATTTTTAACAGTATGGTATTCTGTTATGAGAGAAAGCTAAATAACACGGGTGCCATATGAACATCTTTCTCCTTTCTACAGCACCTAACTTTAGCATAGTCCATATGTCTATTTGTCTGATAGCTGAACTTATTGAAATAACATGAGGTTACAAAAGAGAGTTCTAAAGCTTAGTGTCCCCAAACCTTTCAAGGTGAGACACCCATCAGTCGTAAACACTTTTTTTTTTTGCATAACCTTCAAAATCAAAACCAATTAGCAAGCGCATTGGAATTTTACGTGGGAAACCCAAGCACGTTTTTGAGAGTGCAGAACTTGGGATGAATTCTGCAGTCATTTACTACCGTCCTGTGCCTCTATCTTGGTACATGCAAGAGCTTCTGCTATAATCTCTTAGGAAGCTTCAGTTGTAGGCTGGAAAAGCATGGCCCCAGAAAACCCAGCCTACACACACAAGTGAATCAGGGGTCAGCAGTGGGGATGGCATACAGAGCAACTGGAAACAATTATTTCATTTCCAAGTTATTTTAAACTTAGAGCAGTTTCCTTCAGACAAGAATGGTGAGCAAAGCCACCAGAAGGAGACATGCAATGGTGTTACAAATTTTGCTTTCATTTCTCATCTCTGTGGCTATTGTACATTGTCAGACTGTTCAGTGAGCATTTCCAGAGCAGAGGCTTTGACATATCTGCTCCCAGCAAACAGTTTAAATGTTGGCTTTAAATTCCTTAACAGATTCCAGGCCATCATCTTTTTTAATTAAATGCAAAAAAACTATGTTAATGCAACGTTAATGTTGAGATTGTCATTGGACAGATGTCAAGAAATTCAAAGTTATGGTTCCCACAGCAACCATAATTTAGCGACCCCCTCCCCCACTTCCACAACCACCCTCATGAAGCATATTTGTCTCAAATTGTACAACAGGCACCAGAGTGAGGGGAAGCTGTGAGGGACAGAAATTGTGCACAGGACTTCTTGGAGCTGCTGCAGATGGGGTGGACACTAGTCCTGTTTCCAGAGGAGAAAGTGCTGCTAGTGGCAGCACTGGGGCAGAATGGCTCCTGCACCTCACAGTGGTTACATCCTTGAGTAGCTGGGGTAAACTGGGAACATCATTTCAGCAGTGCATCCACACCTCACCCAGCACAAACCAGCTGTACTCTGTAGTTACAAAGATGACCCCTATAGTCCATGTTAGGGTATTAAACCAACTGCTGAAAGGAGCCAGCTAATGCCTCAGCACAGCCAGAAATGCAAAGGTACCACTGTAGCCACCAGTTAACACTGCACAACAAAACTCTCTTTTATTCATCCCAGAATATAATAGACTTCATCACTATGCACCAGAGTGAACACTGAAACACACAAAGCACAAAAACAATAATTTCCAGTGAGATAACATTTTTCACACTAAGGCTTTTCAGACCCTGATCTCTCAGTCTTTGTATGTAAAGGAAAACTACAAATTGCTTTGAAAAGAAGGAGCCTGTAAACTTAAAATATAATCCAACAATGCTAAAAATTGTAAGTTTGGAAGAAGTAGTAGTTTTCTGGCATTTATAATTTTTCTTATTTGCCATCACATTCAATATATTTAAAATTCAATATATTTAAAAAAAAATCCATTCACCCAACAGTCTCATGACTTCTGTCTTGCTAATATCACCTAATGCATTACAGTTCCCAACTACCTTTCTTCTAAATTGTCTAATTGGAATTAACCTAATTAAGTTAGCCAAAAATTACCCTCAATAAGTACTTTCAAGTTTTCTGCTTAACCTTCAGACCTGTAAAAGCACTTACATTAATGAAAGCATATCTGTTTTTTCCAGCTTTACCAGTTTTCCTACACCTCTCCCTCCAAACCAATTTGGGGGTATTTTGGAGAATTGTTACACCTACATACACTAATCTTCTGTTATTTTATGCATGCCTTTTTTAAGAACTGGAGCCTTTGAATGACTCTATTTAATCCTAAAGTCAGTGAGTTACATGAGCCCATCATTACAACAGTTACTACATGCTATATTACCAGGTACTCACCTGAGTAGAAATTACACATTTCTAGGTAAAGCACCATGAGAAAAGAATATTTTTACTACTGCTGTTTCCTGACCATATAAGCCAGAATTTCCATGCTTTACATCATTTCACAAAACATGAGGTGTGATGCTGTTGGTGGTTTTTTTCTTACCAGGTTTAAGACTGACATGGAAGAAAAGGTATGCTTGCAAGACAGTGTTTACGTCTGCTACCTCTGTGTCTCGAGTCCCCATTTACTAGTCTCAGCTTTAGGAAGCTTGCTAAAGGCTGGCTTCCTAATTTTTTTCCCTAAGAAGCGCATGATGTGTGTATGGAACAGGAAGAGAACATGACAGGGAGAGGGGAGAAGGCAATCATCACCTTAGGACACCCATCAAGTGATTTAAGTCTATATATATATATGACTGCAGTTCTGCCTTTGAAAGACGAATCAAGTAATGCTGCCGACACTTTCCTTTCAGACGTTTATTTTATTCTCAAGCCTGTGGATACCTTAAAAGTTACATTATATCTTCTCCAGTGTTAGTGCAGCAGTTTCCCATTTGATTTCATATTCAGCTTGTATTTGTGGAAGCAGGAGGAGCTCTTTACTTTACTTGATAAATGGCAACATCTGGCTTTGTGATGGGCCATCACCAGCATGTTTAAAGAGCTGCTGACGCTTCAGGGAAAACCTGGTAAAACATTTCATTTAGAGGCAATTCTAGTTATTTATTCTATTTTCTGCATTCCTCATCCTCCACTTTATACTGAGGACATTTGCATGAAAACAGACCACAGCTCCTCATCTTCATATAGCATTTTTTGTCTGATGTCCTAATCACTAATCATGTTTGTGTCACAGCAATCATACCCATAGCAACCACTTATGATGTCATAGAAAATCAGAGTTTCTGGGAAGGGCAATGAATAGGGTATAATATTAAAAGGCCAAACTCCATATTATACTACAGCAGTGAAAATTTGTTAGAAGTCTCTAGCAGAAAAATGAATTGGGGTATTGCTCTTACATAAGCACACACAAGACTTGACCTTTTCTTTTGATTACAGAAATACAATGAGCTAAACATTCCTGAAAATCGCAATATTTATATAAATATTTTAACCTGTCTATATAGAGAGACCTTCAGCAATTGAAAAAAAAAATGAACAGGCAGTTTCTCAAATAATATTTTTTCACATTATCTCAGGAAGCTTCTTTCCTTTAAGTAGCAGCAGGTGTAGACATAGACAGAGGTGTAGCAGATATAGACAAAGGTGTAAATATTGTACAAACAAGGATTCTCCAAAAGCCAAAATAAATGTTGACTCTTATACAGATTCTTTAAATTTTATGAAATTTTATGCTGGATATTTGTAAATAAGTAAGTAACACCCATTTCTTAAGCATGTGTTCAGAAGCTTAGCTACAGCTGGAAATCATAAACAATAAGCAGGAACATAATACAAGGATGGAGATCTGGCCCAAGCTTTAGATTGGTTATTCCTTTATTTATATCCTGGATTTAAAAACTAAGAAAATGAGGCAAAGCACTTCATGCCTATGATGAAAACTCTGTACTTTATTCATCAAAAAATCCATCAAAAACATGGGAGCAAAAATTATTTTCCTTAGATCATTGTTAGAAAATATATATTGTAGGAATCCCAATTCTGATGATTGCACAAACATACTGAGATATAAAGGCAAAGGAACTTAAGTTCTTAATGGTCAAAGTACTACTTGTAAACTTTTAGATATTTCCCAGGAAGAGCTATAGAGATAGAAAAGCTGTTATTGTGTCCTACATTCTGCACCTTGTCATTGCACAGGTAACATAGTCCATGAACACAACATCAGGTGTGGTTCTTTCCATAGCCTCATACACAGCTGCAGCCATAGGAGATCACTCTTTTCACCATTTTCCCAGAAGTAAATATTACTGCAGCTGAGCTCTGCCTGAAGTTTGATACATACTGTAGCTCTTTTCATCTCTGCTCCCAACTGCACCGTCTGGAAATGCCCATTTGTGCACTTATATATGTCATTGTAATGTGCAAAAGCTTGGAATTGGAAAGAAAGTAAATAGTGTATCTTTATGCTATGTTACATTTTCTAGAAGCACAATTGAGGTATCAATCATTCTGTTCTGGCTGCATTGATCGGTAATTTTCATTTTGTAATTTCAAATAAAGCTTCTCTCCACAGCAGCAACGGCAGCACTTTCCAACATATAACTTCAGTTCATTTTAGTTTCATGAGTTAAAGATCCTCTCTACCCATCATTCTTGCACATCTTCTAAGTGGTAATTCCACTTTTCCAATTAGATTGCTGGAACATGCCAAGTAAACAGTCACCTTTTCCTAGAGTCACAACATCTAACTAACAAGAAAATTTAGTCCAAATAAAAGCTTGGGCTGGATCCCTACATTCCCATTGTAGCTCCAGCATTTAGAATGAGGATTTATTTTTAAATACATACATACATACATACATACATACATATATATATGTATGTAAAGTGAACCTTAGTACTAATCATGAGAATGATTGTTCAATTCACACTCATTTTCAAGAAAAAGAACTTGTGAAAAAAATTAAAATATTAAGTAAGATGTACACACACAAAGGAAAAAAGGAAAATACTGCAGAAAAAAGGAAATACTGTAAGTGGATGAAGCCAGAAGTCAGACATGTTCAAATCTTTATTTACCACATAGCCCCAGGCAAGTTACTTCTCTCTGTCCCTCAGTTTGCTCATCAGTAAAATGGGCATCATAATAATTTAATTCAACAGGCTGTTGCAATGACATACAAATTCATTGCTCTTTCAAAATCTGTGAGCGATCCTAACGAAGGGTTCCTCCGAGATACAAAGAATTCATAGTGGGAAATTATTAAGTAATTCATTTTCATTTAAGTAACATTTCATTTAAGTGACATTTCATTTAAGTAACTCATTTTCATTAGTTCTGACCAACAGTTTTCTGTGATAGCAGGTTTGGTTTAGACATAAAAGCAGAAATTTCTTAGAAAAATGACTAGGAAAATGACTGAAGGAGAAAGGGAGGGAGAGTGCCATTGTCAGGATCAGTATTCTATTTCTGTTAATTATTCCTATTGTAGTTAAATATCATGTACCAAAATACTTCAGGCACATCAGAAATATTCAAAACAAGGAAGCGTCAGAGAAGCTTCACAAATGACAGTAAAGCTGAATTAAGAAACCAGGAGAATATTACCTAAAAGCTCCATGAATCGTGCATAAGAGACCATACTATAAATTAAATATAATACTTATCCAAAATTTTACATATAATTTATGCTACAAGAGCACTTTGGTATGAAACTATGACTCAGGCCACACAAGGCTGTAAAGAAAACATTGCTGGAGAGACATACTTGAGGTGGACAAATGGAAGAAAGAGGTGAGGCACAGAGGGATCTGGTGTGACTCATGAATCATCACACCACAGCAGAAGCAGGCAATTTGGTCTTCCAGCCCATCTGGTTAGAAGGTCATGCACACATATTTACATCCTCTTTGAGAATGTGCTCTGACAATGACTGCATTTTATGTATTTTTTCAATACACATTCACCAAAAAGAAATGTTCATTTCCAAAAATACCTAGCAAAAATAAAAAGTTATGAGCAATATATTTATGGGGAAAAAAAACAAAACACTCCAGAGATCATCAGTACATGTTTTGTAAGACCTGAATTAACATGTGGACCATTGTATTTCCACAGAGCAAATCCACATAAACACATAGTAAGTCTTGTCCTTTGACAAGGCAGACTACACTCTGTCTGGAAGAGTCACATCCACACTCAGGATCTTATTGCAGTTTTCTCTCCAAGGCAGCAGAGTACACGAAAGGAGCTCCAGTCCTAGCTCTGCCACTACCTTTCTGATGATTTTGGTCACAGCATTTCATGAAAATCACTGCTCCTTCCCCAGCCTCTGAGTCTGTGCAATTTACCCAGGTTACATACTCCATAGGGTCTACTGAGACTTCCCAGCATGAATCTAATGCTACCACTCCCATCTTTTACCTCTACTGCATGAGATGAGGGGCAACATCATCCAGAGACAGACTCCCAAACACCTACATCCATGATAGACTTGTATGAACCAGATGGAGTCTCTCATTTTGTGCAAAATTTCCTTCAGTTTGGCCAGAGCTAGTAGAATCCAAATGACAAAATCTACTGTTTCCCTCAGCTGAAACAAGAACAAATGTTTATCTACTTAACACACAAAGAAACTGGAAACACTGAGAAGCTGAGTAGTTTTGCAGGCTACAGCACAATTTTACTGAAAGAAATTGACAAAACCAGTTCCTCTGCAACCAATACTTAATGACAAGACTATACACATTTATCATTTTTTTTAATCTAAGCTTTGGCATATATGAAGTATTGAAATAAACTGAGCTAAGAAACAAATAAAATATGTGCAGAGCCACAAATGGGCCTTCTTTTGTTTGTTTTCTTAATTTTTTCCCCCTACTTCCCACCTCTGCAGTGTCTGCCTGCAATGATTAAGTTGACAAATGAAGTTCTGACTACTAATTAAATTGAAAGCAGCAGATATACTGTGACAGTGATCTCTCTCTCCCTCATACATCACCAGTAACAGCGACTGTGTGTGGTTTTCCCCGCTCAGCTGTCCCTGAGCCCAGTGGCACAAAGCACAGCAGCTGACCTACAGCGAGGTGGGAGCGAGGGAGGCAGGCACTGAGTGTCTCCTCTAGCATATCAAGAGAGGACAGGAAAGTTTAAGTGTGCATCTGCCAAAGCCTGGAGTCATCACTGCGCTGGTGCAAGCACTGAGAGACCTCTACTTTGGCTTGTCTTTTGTTAGCCTGGCAGAAGCTGGTTTGTCCTCTAGGACACAACTCACAGCTCTGGTGACTGGGGATCAGGGTGATGCTCTATGCATCCGTATGCATATGTTTCTCATTCCAGCCTCACAAACCTGCTCCTGACATCCCATGGATTCTAGCAGTTCCATATTGGGCAAAAGGCAGTCAGTACAAGGGGAAGTAATGGCAGGAAATCTCTGTCATCCATTGGGATAGCAGTGAAGGGATCATTTGCCCTCCATGAGCACAATGGAAGGAAAGATAGATCTGGGCTGCAGTCATCCCTGCTTCCACCACCTAACCTCAATGGCCTTTTCTAACAATTGTAACCATTCCTCAGACTATCTACTGTCCTAATGATTCTTCTCATTCTGTGATGTTTTATTTCTACTCCCTTGGCACAGTCCTTTTCATCCCTATAATAGCATAAATTTGAAAGCCACCCTGAATGCTTTGATTTTAAAGAAATGCTTGATGTATATGAGCTGTGAAAATTCTAATCCAAATCATCTCTGAAGTTTATGATTTAATAGCCAAAGAAAAATTTGCTCAATTGTTCTCATTGCACCACCTGCCTTTTTGGAATGGTCTGTGGGTTTTCTTTCAATATGTTTGCAGGAGATGACTCTCATAGACAAAAAATGCAAGTATTTGAAGTAAAAATTCAACATGTTGATTTACTTATATAGAATAGACACATATATAAAAATACAAACATGTTTTATGACTGGTAATAATATAATTTGTGTTTCCATTTGAGTTAGCTGAGGTTTTCATTTTTCTTCATTTTGGGTTAGTTCATTTGATTTCATTATTTAAGTATTCTCTTACAGAATTGTCTTTCTGGTTTCTTTTTCATTCACAATGAGCCACCCATACACTTCTTTCCTCATGGGAGAAAATACTTCAATGTTTTCCAGGATTTCTGAAAGGAAGAAAATTGTAACAAGCCAAACTCATTTTGACTGCACTATCTTGACAATACCAAGAACCGTGACAAAGAATCTCTTACCAAAAATCCAGATACTTCTGGTTGGTGCTAATTTTGTCTCGTAGAATTTCCTTTTAATTTTGGGAAATGTAAGGAGTAACCAGCTTGTATTTTGTAAAACACAATCTATATTTCCAGCAGGTCTCATCCAAATGAAGCTTTAAGTGAAGTTTTGGAAGTATTTAGGCATTCTTAACAAATGAAAGTGCAGAGTGACACATAATCACTCCAACTGGAAGCTCTTTGGGTCAACAATTATTTTTTCATTCAGTATTCAACCAGAGCTTCACACAACAGGAGTTCTGGTGGGCAACCAAAGCAGAATCATAATGGCTAACTTAATCCAAGCTTGTTTCAGGAAAATACAAAGTGAAAGTCTATTGTTTGCCCTTCTTTTCAGTCTCACAAGAATTATGGACTCCTTTCACTCAAGGGAAACTTTTGCTGATATACAGGATGGGAAGTTGATGAGACAACTAGACCCATCCAGGAAAAGTTAGAGAAGTGTCCATGCTATAAAATGCCCCAAATCTTCCTCATACCTCTTTCTACCCAATTTAGTTTACCTCAGTCCTATGCATAGAGATATACTTTGCCCTTTATTCATGCAATTTCAAGGTTATACTCAAACACGTACTGGAAGATAAAAGCTTTAAATAATGTACATTCTCTCATTGTCCTTTTCATCGAGATCACAGGTGCATGACCTCATCCCCCAGCACAAAAAGCTGTTGTCATGGAAACAGCTCAGGATGCCAACTTGACAACAACTGACATTCAAACCAGGAGGGACACCTTGTCTCCTGCCCTCCCCCACCAAAACACTGTGTTACAGCAGGGGCCAAATCTGTAGCACTTCTTCCTTGGCAGGGCTGGGATGCATTCTGCAGTGAGGAAGAGGTGCAGTTGGCTCCAGCCCCACATGGCACCACTGCACCCCAAAAACTGCCTTGGTAAAATAGCACCTGACACTACAGCTAGGAGTATCCTTTGCTTTCAGTGCTGAGATGTGATAAGGGGAAGAGGAGGCCACCTTTCATAATGGCTAGGAAACAGAGAATCTCATACTAGATCTCCCACAGTGCCACTAAATCTGTTTCTTTCAGAGCGCCAACAGATCACTGTCTTCCTAGAGGGAAATCACTTCAGCACTCTTCATTTCCGTTTCCTGCATATAAAATGGGGATAACTGCACCTATGGCAAGCCTCAGATAAAGAGCTTTCAGTAATCGGTATTGTAATCCATTTTTTTTCTTACTCTATTTCCAGCTGTATCGATACTATGGTAATTATTCACCATTTAGCTCTTCTAATTGAGTAATAAATAGTCCAGGAAGTAGGAGATAGACTTCAGGGCAAACATGTTGAAAAAGTGGATGCACATTTCAGAAATAAACTCAAAGGAAAGGTGTCTTATGTATATTTTGTCCCTCAGGAGATTTAATTGGAATGAGCTGTATAGTTAAAATACATCCGTACTCTTTGCTTCCTCCACACCTAAGTATTGCAGAATGCATGAAATGTGCTACACAACTTTGCAGGAAAAAATAAACAGTTTTGTGCATACATATATATCTACTCATATATATATATAAATAAATAAATATGTATCATTGTGGCTGGGGGAAGGGAAACAAAACACAACAGCATTTACTTTCCCGGAGGCTTGTGCATATTCTCGTGCCTGAATGCTGTCTTGTGATCTCTACATAACCTTTGAAACACAAGTGCATATTTCACCCTTGCAGACTAGCACAACCATTTTTTTGTCATTCCAATTTCATTTCCAGTGCGGTGTGGACTGCGGGCTCAGCAGTCACTGGAGTCTGAAGTGACTCTTGGGACCTCCTCACTGTTCTATATGCAAATGGCCCTGCACCTGGGCAGCCGAGCGGGCTTGCCGACAGTTTAGTTATGCAAATCTGATTGATCGAGAGCATATTGCAGAAGAACACACGCAGGCCTGAGACACTGGCAGCTATATTTCACTGGCTAAATTCCCGAAGAAAGAAAAAAAAATTAAATGCCAAGCATTTTGATGCATATTCCTATCAACCCCTGAAGTGCTCTAGCGTTTATTTCGGTATGTTTTCAACACTTTGCTTAAATGTTGTTAATGCAATTTCTTGTGCTATTGCTGAATTCACAGAAGGGCTTGTTTTCTGTGGTTTTGGTTGGTTTTTGTTGTTTTTTTAAAAACCCTCAAAAAGTCCAAACAACAAAGGGACAAAGAAAGACCTGAAACAACAACAAAAAATAGTTGCTATGATGTCGCAACACAATAGGTCTGTCAGTTTATTTGAAATAATTCTCCAGGCAAATGGAGTAAATGCAGTGTTAAAATATAATTAGGTCTTACAGTACAGAGGACTGCAAAGAAACTGATGTACTAGCACAAGTTGCCCAGACTTTATTCTTTCTGCAACAAAAGGTAAAACAAACAGAGGGAATGTAGATTACATCCTGTCACCCAATGTCGAAAGCACTTCTCTATTTACTAAACACTATGTATAAAAATGCAGGGAAGGAAAAGAAAAGAGAGGATAGAAAATAAAAGCATCATCTGGGATCAGCTTAAAATAATAAATTCATTTTTTATTTAACAGAAAAAGAAGAAACTGAAAGAAAAAATGACAACCCACCTATGTGTGAGCATGTGGAAACCTCTAATAGAGAACACGCTTCAGGCATCAAGTTAATCTCAGTTTATTGCATACAACTGATTTATCTTCATTTATAAATGAGTGGTGAGCTCTGGTTCTAATATTTGCATTTCTTGTAGTTGTGTTTATGTACTTTAATGCCTTGGGGAGCCATTCAGGGTGTTGATATAACACAATTTTTATTTTCTTTTCCCAGTTTTTCCAGCAGCAGATACAGACTATTTCAATGTTTGAACACTGTTAAAGCCATTGGGAAGAGACATTAAATGAGACTTTTCAATCACTCATTTTATCTTTTCCAAGCCACATTGTGATAGAGGTTTTCAACAAGAGGGCTAATCAGACAAAATTCAAAATATACATTTTTATTGATTTGATGTTACTGCTTCTGTTTGTCTGTTTGCTTGCTTGTTTGAAACAGTCTCTTCTCAGGCAAGTTTTGGGGTTGGTGGTTCCACAGCTAGAGACTTACAGTTGCATAGATCCCAAAGCAGAGAAGAGAAACTCTCTCCAATGGTATGCCTAAAATGTCTAATGCAGCAGAGTCAGGTCACAGTTGGAGCCACAAAGCATTCCACAAAACAAATTGTTACAATAGGCCACTAGACAAACACCTATTAGTCTGGTCCTGCAGAATATGAATTCACAGAAACTTGCCCAATAAAATATATCTCCATTGTGAATCAGTGCATAAAGTTCCACACCTCAGAATATTTTTACATAAACAACAATTAAAATATGTTCTGTTTGATTTAACTGGAAAAGAAAAAGTATTTGATTTTTAATCTCACAGTTAAGTCTGCCTTAATCGCAAGTGGACTGTGCACAGAACAAAATTCCTTGGTGACAGAAAATTGTCCAAAGGCACTCTTAGAAATCCCCCTGAGAAATATAGTTAAAATTTCTAGAGAGAAGCCCAAGTTATCTAAAGGACTTGAAAAGCCAAGCAACCCTGCTGGAGCAATGTTAGAGCACATCTTATTGAATAGAAAACATTTCTCTGTACGTTAAGTTGTATTGCCTTTGGCAGAAACTCTTCAGCTGCAAATTTGTCCAAGGAATGACATACAGTACACATCAGAGGAGTAATGAAGGAAAGAGGCTTAGATGGGCACTTTGCAGCTGACGGGGAGCTGTTATTGAGCCCTGTCTGCTGCATTTAGCAAAAGGGGGAAAGAATACCCAACTGAAACAGAGGGACCATCTTTGTCTGTCCCCAGCTCTTACTACCATCTTTTTAAAATAAATAGTTAAATAAATAGTGGGAAAAAAAAAAAAAGCCATCTGACAAGCCAAGACTAGCCAGAGGGTCAAAAATGAAGATCCTGGGAAAGGTCAAGTTTAATCTCTACCCACGATGCCCTAGTGCATCCCTCACAACAGCTGACTAACAAAAGGGGCTCAGCACTGTGACTGACAGAATTCTTAATTGTATCCACTCATTCATGACAATTTGATTAAAATATTACGCCAAAGTCTCACCCCCTGTTTGCTTCGATCCTCCAAATCTAATTTTGAATTTTCAGAAAGGAGATTACCTCCACAAGCATGACTGGGATGCTATTAACTTCTACTTAATCTTTATTACTGATGTGAATTTAACATATGTATGGCTTCGTCTCGCTCCTGTTGTTTTCTCTCTAAAGTAACGTCTAGGCAATATACAAGTGGCGGACATTAATTTTCACTTTGATATTCTGTCATACCAAAGCTCATACTTTCATATGAAAATTTAAAGATGTACTGTCTTAATACCATGGCACAATTAGAATGAATTAAAAAAAAATAAAAAACCCAAACACACACTAGCTTCCTCCAGTCCCCACCAAATAAAAGAACAAAGCCCTGCTGAACAGACTTGAAAGTATTGCAACTTTTCACTATTATCTCTAGCTATATCGCCCCCATTATATGAGCTGTTCTAAGGACTGACAATAACTGGTAAATTCTACTTGATGCCAATAATGCAGTTATGAGGAAGTCAAGGAAGCAGTCCAAAGTTCTAATCAATCTGGATTATTCCCAAATTTATTAAACTAGTAATTGAATATGGCCATTGTTACCTGTGCCCCCATTTCAAAATATACTTGAATGAAAGATATCATTTAATCTTCAAGATGTGTACTCCCACACTCCTTTTCTCTCCACAAGTAACACAAACAAGCAGCAATTATGTTTCCAGGAGTATTCACAAACCTATTGAACATGAAACATTTCTAATAAATAGTCTGGTTTGGAAAAGAATTCCAGCTAAAATGTTATTTCATTTCCTTCCCTTTCTCCCAGAGGATCAGAAAAATTTGGTTTGATATCTTCTTTTGCAAAATATTTTGTGTCATTTCTGTCCATGTCTACTTATGTTATCATAAAAAGAGAAGCAATAAATTAATCTTCCTAAATTGAGATGCTGTGACTTCCTAATTTGCCCATCCAACTGCTGCTCCTATTAGCAGGGAGTATTTGGATTTGGTTCAAACTTGAGAGAGGATATCACCTCCAGTCATTTAATATGTATGCCACTTACAAGGAGTTGTAGAACTACCCTAACTGTGTCAAATCCCATACTACCTGGACAATGCATGACAGACTGATATGTAGATATAATGTCTGGAAGAGGCTTCTCAGAATCCTTTTCCACATTTCATACATTTTGCTCAAATAAATATTTAGAGTACTGTTTATAATTTGTTTTTTTTTTCCAATCAACGAAAATAATCTGTATTTCTGTATTAAAACCTTTTTCAGCATTTCCCTAGGACTGAAAGTATACTCACACTCCAAGTATTTAAGACACTTCCACCAGTGTGTATGGGACTACACGCATATTCTCTCTAGCTTGTTCTTTCTGTTCCTAACAGTGTCATGAGACTCAAGACCTCTAGACAGGAGAACAGTAGCACAGTAAAGAGATTCCTTGTCTTGCAGCAACTTTCAAGTTTTCCAAAGTATTCCCACTGCAGCAGCAGAAATACAAAAATTGTCTAAAACATCACTAATGAGCACTGAGAATATGAATCTCACTGGTCCATCCCAGAGAAATCCCTACCTCAACTGATTTCACCACAGCTATTAGACAATTGCAACATTAAGGACCACGTCACAGTAAGAAAAAGAAATGGCAACAGATCTGCCAATCTCATCCTCAAAAAGGACTCTCCTCCCCAGTTCCAAATTTCATGATTTGTTTAATCCTTGCCATGATAGTCCAGTGAATCAACACCTGAAAGCTTCTCAATGCCATCAGGAGTACAGATGGAACAGTCTGAGCACGTCATTGTCAGCTTTGCTACCCAGCAGTGACCCAGGAAAGGGTGGATAAAAATGTGATAGTGAGCTCTGTTTCTCCCTTGCAAATGAACAGTAGAACTCCTGCACTCTCAAAGACCAAAAAGTCAGTTTCTTGTTAGAAGTGCAGGAAATTAAAATGTACACATTTCTTTCTCTGAGGACACAATGTTTTTTGGGAGCATTCTTCAGACCAGAAGCTGAGCAACACAGCTGTATTGCAAGGGCAGACTTTACAGGACAGGTTTAATAGATAGTAGCTTTGCTTTGTTTAAGGTCACATCACTTGCTTATACGAGACATCACTAGAGGTTCCTCTTTATTTGGCCAGATTTTTAACAATTGTAGAATAAGCAATTTTCCTAGCTGTCTGTCCCCCAGTTTTCAGTAAATCACTGCTGGGAAGACATGCATGGTCTGTGCAGGCAGAACAACACAGAGATCTCCCCCATATCCCATAAGCATAGAGTCACTCGGCACACTTAAAAACACAAATACTTGCTTTGATTCCCTCTCTCCAAGAAAATGCATCCCTAGCTACCCATCTCAGCCTCCTCCACAAGTTTTCTACTGCACAAAAGTCAGCAAAGCAGCTCCTCTGTTGCCATGGGATCAAAGTATCTAGACCCAAACTTAGCTCCTAGGTTTGAGCAAGTGTGGTTGCATGAGGGCAGGGTGATAAAATCACCAGGCCTTGTTTCAAGAATTCAGGTGAGGGAGAAAAAGCTTTACTGTCTTGGAGGGAAGGGAGCCATCACCACACGTGGCCCTTGTGAGGCCACAGGTTCTGCCTCAGGAGTCCTGAATGAAAAATCTCTCCAATAACAAAATTTAGTCTCTCATATAGTTTCACCCTAATTTTGACACAGACAGTGGCAATATGTTTAAGTTAAATCTATGTGCAACACAAAAATTACTAAGTGTGGAGGGAGAGATGGCCACTAATAGCATGTCTAACTGCATTTCTCTGACTGTGGTAAATCTTCGTGGAAGGTGGCCACTTTGTGGTTATCTGTCCACAGTCCTGGATATAAAACTGGAAGCTAATTCCAACAACTCCAGTCTACTGAATGCCAAATGGAGTGTCTCACATCGCCTAAGAAAGGCTCTAGAGAACTGTAGCCAAAGGGTCACAAGATCTGGTTCTTCGCCCACCTATCTGTAAAATCAGAAGGGGATTCCTTGCTGTAGCCTTTGCAGTTTTCTTCCTCATCTCCTAAGGTCATGGAATATTACAGGAGTTGTGGAATTACAGCAACAAAAACCTAGATAAACACTTGATCATGCTGAGCTTCACTGCACACAGCAACCACATTAATACAGTGCCTGCTCCAGCATGCCTGAGCTCCCCACAAGGTTTCTCCACTGAACAGCTGAGAGACAAACTGAGGTGGTGAGAGGGAAAATAGTCAAAAGTCTAATGGGAGCATAAATAAATAAATAAATAGCAGCAGACTGAAGAATCTAAGGTTTAAATAAAGAGATAGAGCACCCTCCTTTATGGTCCAAAGAGAGTGGAAGCTAAATATACCAGGGTTTTAAAGTTTCCAGATGATTATTTCTAATAAGTATCACAGTACTTTGAAAATTCATTTTTACCACTGTATACAATGAAAAACTTCATTGATTTTCTGAACTGGAGGGGATCATCACCTATTTCCATACCTAGAGGTTGCATACCTTTATGGGAAGAATCTCAGGTGTTACCTCTTTTATGGGGTTTACTTGAAACAAGGAAATAAAACCCAAACAAACCACCTCTCCCTCCCCAGACATATTTCTAGATGTCCATTCCCAGTGCAGAGGCAAGACCTGTGTTAGGAGTTTGTGTCTCTTTGAAGGATAATACTAAGCAAGTTATTGTTTTTCTAAATATAACTCAGAGTTTTCATTTTATTGCTCTGGTATCCAAAGAACTGAAATCAAACTGGGGGAAAGAGAATAGGACACCCCACAAACACTCCAAGCCCCAAAGCAAACTTGACAGCTCCTTAGGAATTCAACCATCGTTTGAATAAAACCGGTCTGCTTTCTGTTCACTGCACACCAAATGGTTTCCTGTCATTTCCAGTAAGACTTTTTTTCCTTTTTTTTTTGCCAGTTCACAACTGCCTTCTATTGTCAATGCTTTGAATAGCCAACAATGATTTAAAGTGGTGGGCTCCTATCAGCATTGTTCTCCTGTTCAGAGGCACAGAGAACAAGAATACATCTATGTTTTCCATACAGTGTAGAAAAATGTAATTCTCTGTTTAGTGTCATATCAACAACTCGTGTCCCAATTCACCGCCATGGGCAATGAATGACAGACTGTGCTGTCCATCCTGACAATGTGACCAAGATATCTGTGGTTGAGACTGCTATATCATTTTTCCCCTTTCCATGCCAGAGAACGTTGCCAGAGAAATCTCCTATTTTTGTTCCTTTATTTGTTTTTTTATCTAAATACAAAGTAGAGATAAAAATGAAATTGAGTTCATTAAACAAGCTGCAAATAATGTCTTGATAGCACAAGAAATGTTACATTCCCCTCAATTTAACATTGCAGCATGTGCTCTCAATGGAGCAGGGATTTCTTTATAATACTAATAAAAATAGCTCTAGTCCCATTCTTTCAACAAAGGCTTCCCCCCACCCCAGCAATTCAGTAGAATATATCTTATTTTCTAGTATAAAAAGAAGCTTTTTTTTTTCTTTATAGGTACCAGGCACATCACAGTTAACAATATGTAGCTGAAGGGTGATTAACTCCAGGTACCATAGGTCTGGAACTGGCAATAAAGAGGTAGCTTGGAGCTGTGCACTGGAAACAGCATTTATTCAAGAGAAGAGGAGAAATGAAATAAAAGTTTGACAATGTTAGAAAAGAAACGTAAGAAAAAGGTTGAGGCAGCTATGGCACAGCAATGATTTACATGCCGTTAATGTACAGAGGCTGTATGTTGTGTTCAGGACAATATTTAAATAAAAGCAGAGTTAGCCTTGGCAGACTGTGTATTAACACACTGAATTTATGTTGCCTCCAAGGTAAAGAGCATCTTCTTATTGTAACATATACAGGAATTACAGTGTCGAGAGCATTTTTGGCAGTATATTCTAACTTAAGCAGAGCTTACTGGCTTTATTTCAATTTATTTTTATTTTTCCATCATTTCTTGAGTGTTTCCATTTCTTTGTAAGTTGTTGAGTATGATGATAATCTTTTTCCTCTGCCACTTCAGACTTAAAAACATTTCCAGCAAACAAAAAAAGTAAATTTACACAGGCAACAAAGGAAAGTGGAGGTTTTAGCTTAACAGATGGTTGGAGTTGATGGAGTAGGGAAATTGATGGAGTAGGGGTGTCCAGGCTGCAGACCTGTGGCACAATAATTTTCCTATCATGCAATGGTTACCTTTATGTGAGCTGCAGACTGATGCTGTGGAGAGCACAGACAATGGTGATGTCTCAGAACAGGCCTTTTGACACTCTGCCAGCATCAGTGTCATCTCTGTCTTGATCCTCCTTTGCTTTTTACATGGCCCTCCCAAAACTATCTGAGCTGCCAGGTAATGTTGGTCATAGGGGGATCTTAGCAGCTGGCTGTTTTGTGACAAATGACACAGAATCAGCAACAGTACATGACCTTTATGGATTCTGGCTGTCTCTTAGAAGAATGTGAAATATTCACAATGAAATACAAAACCTACTTGAAATTCAAGTTGCTCCTCAGACAATTACTATGGAACCAAAAGACCTAACTGCCCTGTATTGGTAAGATATTTATATTTCTACTGTCCCCATAAAGTTCTCTGTCTTGTGCATCATTATAGAAAATAACAAGAAGTCAGAGCTTTTTTAAGTACAAGGCCAGTCCTAGATGACTGTCTGAAGTACAGATGAATGACAGCAAAAAAAGCAATCCCAATGGTAGCAATATGATCTGGAGGCATAGCCTTGAAGCAGAGGTGTGAAACCTTCAGACTCAGCCAAAATAAACCACTGCTACTGTGGGGGTGGATGTGGGGAAAAGGCACATAAAATTCAGGCATTAGTTCAGAAAAGCAACTGCAGCATTTGCTACAAAGTTCTGAACAAAGCACACTGAATCAGCAATATAAGTAAATCATAACATCTTCTGCCTCCCAGAGCAAAAATTATAATCATGTTAGGTCCCTCTGAACATCTGTCATCCTCCACAGTATGGAAAAGTGTAAGTTTTAGATCAGATCCCAACTTTGTCAGATCAACTTTAAGGAACTCAGTGACATACTTCAAGGGCCTCTTCTTCCTCTTCTTTCATGTGACACACCCTCCTCCAATTTAATTGAGAGAAGGTTACCCCACCCAAATTCCTTATGTTATTATTTAGTATCACAGGCAGAGGATACAATTCTTGTCATTAAAAGGTTATTGTAGGGAAATTAACAATAAACTGAGACCTCTCCACAAGCTGTAGTATATCTGGTAGGACAACAGGAAGGTAACAGTAGGACTGGAGTTCTGTATTTGGCAGTTATAATTCCATGGGATTGTACAGTTTCTTACATAACACTAATACCACTACAGAAAGTGAAGTATATGGGCCTGAGGCAGATAGATTTTTTATTTAAAGACATCAACAGTACCATGAAAAAAGGAAAAATTAAAACTCTAATAGATAGCTGCCTCTGCAAGAGCAGAAAAAATATCTTCTGCATCTCTGATGACTGGAAAGCAACTTGGACTGCAATGCAGGGGCTCCACACACTCTCTTACCTCCCCTCCTAGCAATTAAGAAGATATAAAAGACTACACCCTTGCTTTCATTGCCAAAATAGTTGATTTTATCACAAGACAATTAACATACTTCAGCAACACCCTCACCAATGCATGTAAAAATTTTCTTCTTTAAAACACTATATAGGCAAAATCAACACCATAGACAGCATCAGTGATTCCTCTTTCAATAAAAGCTTCATTGCTTTGCTTCCAAAAGGATTTGGTAGAAGAAATAATAAATGCTTGCTATGTCATTACAGTATAATCTGTTTTATTGACTGGACTCCAGTCCAGGCCTGAGACCTCTTTTGGATACTGTTGTCATCAATGGCTCCTGCAGTCACTGAAACATTTACTTCCTCAAATAAAATAAAGGTTTTCTTCCCAAATTTGGTTCAGTTCATCTGCCAGAGGCTCCTAGATGCTAGGAGAAGGTGCAAAACCTTACACTGGAACAGCATTATTTTACAACTGTGAAGAGCACTGACCTCTGAGGTAAAAATTGATGTTGTTTAATTATTCTCTAATTTTATTTTCTTTCTCTGCAAAAGATGAAAAGATATGAGTATTGAATTTAGAAAGGAGAAGGATAATAGAGGGCTTCAGTCAAATTATAGGTATGCATAAAGGAAAAAGACTTATTCTAATTGTAAAGGTAGCATAAATCAAAAGACAAAAAATGGTCAGATGCCAGGTAGAATATATATCTACACTGCAAAAGACAAATAAGATATGAATTTTGAAAGCAATTAAATATTGCAGCATCCTGCTTCATGACAAGGTCTCATAACAATGATTCTCAAAACAAGTTTAACCAGTTTTGCTGAAGGATATTCTTTGACTCAGGAATCATCCAATAAAGTTCTGCAACTCACGCTATGTATGACCAGTAGGATGCTAGACTAGTTGTCACAACAGCCCCTCCTAGATTTTAATTCTTTAAATATTTGGAATTTTCACAGCAACCATCCCCCTTTCTAACCCTGATGGTTATTCTGTGGGAGAATGACATAATATATTTCTGAGAGTTACCAAAAGCTATTGCCCTGTCACAAAAAATCTGTGAAAAGGCATGAGGTAAGGCAAAATCTGGGCAGATAAAGTGACCTCCAGAGTGAAACACAAGTTAAAAAAAGTATTTTCAGATGAACTGATGCAAGAGCATATGAAGTTAGTGCACAAACACAAAGTACATGCTGATTATAATATGATATGATTTAAAATACTCCTTCAGGTGAGGTTTTAATAATACTTAAAAAGCCCTGACAGCTCCCTGTCAAGGTATGTCCATGTTATTAAGTTCTAAAGCAACTCTCTTGTTCATAAAACAATCCAAACTTGTAAATACAAGGTGGACAAAGCCAAGGACAACTGCAGAAATCACTACTGAGCCTTGGTTTGATGATGTGTTGAGATGTGCCTCCAAAGAACCTGCTTTAGCTTTGACGAGTCGCATCTTCCTGCTATTCATTTTCATCATGCTGAAAGATGCACAATTAAATACCAGGCAAATAGAAGCTCTGCAAGGGGGAGGCAACACTGACAAGAGCATCACTAGGACAAATTTCCCAAGTCACTCCCAGAGCTGAACACTAGAGCTAAGTGAGAGACAAGATGACGATCTGTAAAAACCTTCTGTCACTATGTCAACTGAATGCAGTGGGACCATTTCATGCCTGTATTCCAGCCAGTGTTCGGGCTTTTCTCCACCCTCCTCTGAGGCAAATTCTGTGTTCTGCTATAACTTCCTGCTCTCCTCACCCATACATCATTTACACCCCTTCATCTGATCTTAACCTGATACTAATCTATTGTTTCTTTTCCAGGAACTTCATGATAGTCATGGATTGATATTTTTTTTCAGTGCTCTGCTAAATCATTTTTCCATTCTTCTGTTGTTTCACACACTCCCCATCTTGTTACTGTACTTTACAGCCTTCTGGTTTTCCTTCTTGTACTTCAGCTGTGGATTGCAGATACAACTGATTTTACTTTCATCACCTTTTCTTAGGATTATTATGATGATTTAAATATATACTTCTACTTTTAGAGCTTGGTGTGTTCAAAAACCTTTTATTATTGCAACCTTGTATTTTCCCTGGCAAACTGGCCAAGCGTCTTCAGATTTTACTAAATTTGTCCCAGCCAGTCAGAACACAAACCTGACTTTATTCCTTCTGTTATGTGAGTTCCTGGTTCACCTGCACGTAAGATCTTACATAATGAATTTCATTACAGCCTGTGAATCTGCTTCTTTTCTAAAGTTTCTCTCACATCTGTTTCAATGGGATAACATAAAGCTTGAGACCCTTGGATGTGTTTGGATTGAAAGTTTTTCTTGGAAGTCTATCTATTTCCTTCACAAATACTTACTGTTTACACCTGCTCTTGGTCACAAAGTGCTTTATTAAAAAACACCCTAAAACTAAAAAAATATCCATGGACTTTAAGCATTTCCCAATTTTGAAAGGCATCACAGATTGCAGGAGCACACTGACAGACCTCAAGACAGTTTGCATTAGTCTATGTAACCCTCCATGCTGCTATGTCCAGATTACACAGGACATGTTTAAACATTGTGCGTTGCATAGCCTGAGTGGGGAAACAACAATCCCCAAACTTGCCACAAAAAACTGAATCATCATGTCAGGATTCAAAGTGAATGCAGCATGTAATGTTTCCCTCATGTTCCCATTAATTTTTTGTGTTTTGTCTGAAAATTCAAGTGTGAAGCTTCATTGCTCTGACTGCCCCATGTGCTCCATGTGACTCCCTCATGTGATCCAAGGAGAACTAGAAGGCAGCAGATGTCCAAGCCTTTTCCAAGTCCTATATTAAATGAACGAGACAACATCTGTGTGCTTTGCAGCCTGCAGGGAAATATCCCTTATTGCAGCACTATATCTCAAGCTTCAGGCTGCTTTCTCACATCTTTATTCTCTCCTTCCCAGTTCCCAGGATGGTACAGGGCAAGAGGTTGGGTACTGTTGAGAACTAAGGGGCTGGAGGGAGAAAAGGGCTACACGGTACTGATACTGCCAATGGCCAGCAGCTGTAATGAGAGAGGGAAGACAGCTGAGGTAATAAATGCTTAGCCAAACTTTCTGCATAGAGAATAGGTAACCTGTTTACTTTTAAAGGTTAACAACAGCAACAAAAAAGACTCTAAAAGAGGTAAAACCAGGAAGATGGATGTATGTCTTCAATAACAAGTGGACTGGTATGACCCTGGCAACATCAAGCTTCCTATAGTAGCTCTTTCTCTGTCATCTTGGATATCACTTATTTTAATAACACATTTACTGATGAAAGTAAAACTAATGTAGCATGAAGAGAAGGATGGAATAGAAGGTATCTTATTTGTCAATACATCGTCACTGTCACCCTGCTTTGGTAATAAGGTGAGATATGAACAGTGGTCTGATTTTCAAAAACATCATGCACTAGCACGTCTCTTCATTTTCACCTGGAAGTGAGGGAGATCAGAAGTACTGAAAAAAATTATCATTTATTGGTTTTTTTCTCCCATAACTTATACATTTGTTGTCAATAACTTTATATATTTGAGATGAATTTTAGACTCTATTAACATAAAATATTTGTCATAAGTATTCTATTCTCATGATTCTACCATTATATTGATATTTTATTTACTTTCCTTAAGTACAGCTCATGCTAATAAGGCTGCTATTATTTTTCAGAAAGCACAAACTCTCCAGTTGGAAAAAAGAGTTTGAAAACACAGCCTTTGAAAACAGGTAGGACAATATTTTTGCTTCATGTCTTGGGAGTAAAGAGATTTGACTGAATATTTTGAAAATCTGAGGTCAGGAACAATTTGCAGATTGTTTTGCTAAACCACAAAGTACTAATAATAATAATCATCAAAATCTAAGACAAAAGTTATTCTGTTGATGCTACTAAAGAGAGACTTACCTCTATTTCACAGGGATTACCAATATAATAGTCTTTAATAACCTGCAATTGTCAGACAATCATGTTTTACTCCTGCACTTTAACAACAGCCCAAAAGTGCCAAAAGCATTTGCATTTATCTTCAGCAAGTGAGGTAGATGGCAAGAACAGAAGGAGCTTTATCTAACAATAGATCTGATGCCTTACAATTGTCTTAAATATTTCAACAAAGAGCCACCTCAGCTTATTTCCCTGGCTACCAATGATTTGCCAAAGGTCAATAACTTTAGCTTTAAAACCCAACTGATTTCTAAAGCTATTCTTGCAGTTGAGAGATTAATCCAGACTCTTATAAACATATTTATGAAATAAGAGCAAGGGACTTCAGCCTGGCAGTTTGGAATGTAACACCATTTTGTATCTATATTATTTTTGGGATTAGAAAGCATTAATTTCTAAAATTGTGCTGTAGAGCATAAGTGGCAACAGCTGCAGCTGTTTGCTGTCTTTCCACATGGGCTATTTTCTGTGCAAGATATGCATGAAGAACACAAATAAATGGGGTTCTACCTCTTTAGACAGGGCCTGGCAAATTTAAAATAAAAAACTAAAAAGCATGAACCATGTTTGCCTTAAAATGATGAACTTAGGTGTTAATAAAAATGGCATCTTAAGGCAAGTCCTTACACACTTCCTGTAATCAATTCTTCATGCACAAACTAATACAATGCCTCTTCTTATTATGTCACTACTGTACACAAAACATTTCATGCATAAAATATTAATCCCAGACACAGGTCGCTGAGAGAGTGATTGTACTGGCTAAAGGAAGAGAGAGAGAGAGAGAGAGAGTGAGAGGTTTCTGAATATAGCTCCAGTAATGCTTTCCAGTCCCAAAACAAAACTGCAACTATATTTAAGCCTATGGCTTTTCAATACCACATAAAAGCAAATCTTTGGACAGTTCAATGATGTGGACAAGATGACTGAGAAAATCAGAATGAGACACACCATGTGTCCTATTCAAATTTGATCTACAAAAACCCAAAATAAACCAAAACTCAGTTACCTGGGTATTCTTTGTGCTTTACTTTTCATAAAACTTACCTTTTTGAAGAATTTATTCCAAAATGGATCTGGGAAAAGTAAAAGTTTTAATTCTTGCCCACTAAGGGGGGGGATGCAGGGTCAGGGTGGGAAAAGAGGGAGGAAAAAAGAAAAAAATAACCTCAATGAACTCAGCCTTTAAGTTTTCAAAAGATTTTTATTGTTAAGAATTGTCACTACTATTTCATAGGTTCAGAATGCTGCACTGTCAGTAAACCATTCATTGAAATATAAATACCTAACACACGGTAATTTAATTAGGAGAATCAGACATGTCTCTACTTCTATTCCTTCTTGGTAGTATAATGGACTCTGTGAACTGGGCCCCTTGCCAGGCCCTTGCTGCCCCGTGCATCCAGATCCAGACCTTGGCTGGAGGATGCTTTTCCCCTGCAGTTCACATTTCCTTGGCAACTGAAGATGCAATGCAGGAGGGAGAAAAGGTATGATTATTTCTGGCCATAATACTAAGCCAGAACGTGGCTGAGGTTTTACAGTATTAGGACAATTTCAGCTCCTTCAGTTTAGTTCTACCCTCAGATCTACTGTTTAATAAAGGGACTCATGAAAGATTTCTGCCTTCCACAGAAAGACCATCTTCCAGAGTTCATTACTCAGGGTTCCATCCAAACCATTCCTACTGGAACCTCATTGTCTTTTCTTGCCAAAGAATTTTGCAGTCTAAGAGGCCTACATAGAAAACCATGTAAAGAAATCTTTTCAAACAGTCCATCTGCTGCCAGTGAGATAGTTCACATGAATAAAGCGTTAGAAGCACAACAGAGTTCAACAATAGAATATTTTTTTCAGTAAATACAACTAATTATTCCTGATAATCCCTCTGTGGCGTGTGGACACTGGCTGGATACCAGGCCCACCAAGGCCAGTCTCTCACTGCTCTCCTCAGCTGGACAGAGGTTTCCTTGGTCAAGATTAGGACAGGGAATCCTTGATCCATCACAGGCTTCCTACAGGGTCACAGCCTCCTTTGGGCACTCACCTGCTCCAGTGTGGGCTCCTCCAAGGGCTGCTGGTGGATCTCAGCTCCCCTGTGGTCCTCCAGGGACTGCAGGGGCAAAGCTGCTTCACCATGGTCTTCACCATGTCTGAAGCAACTCTTCACTCTCGTCCTGCACTGACCTGGGTCTGCAAAGCTGTTCCTCTCACACATTCTCACTCCTCTCTACAGCTGAAGTTGCAGCTGGGCAGAAACTTCCTCTTCTTATATATGTTGTCTGAAAGGCACTACCAACAACATCAACTGATGGGCTCAGCCAGTGGTGGGTCCAGCTGGCACTGGCTGCCCTGGACATGGGGGAAGCGGCTCAGAGCTTCCCACAGAAGCCAGCCCTGTGGACCACCACTACCAGAAGCTGGCCACACACACCCAATATGCTTCCTTTGGAATATGCCAGACACTTATTTTCTTGTCTCATTGCCTACAGTCTCCAGATCCTTCGAGATACTTATTTTATTCTTTTTTCTTTATAAATGATTCTCTTCATCTTCCCCTTTCCATCTCTATAATATTCTCCACTTTCTAACCTCTGAGGTCATACACTGCAGTCCCAGAATGGTTTGTGGTGTAGTAGTTGTGGTTTCACCTCTGGACTGTGAAGTAGTGCTTTGCACACATAGGCCACAGAAAGCCACATATTAAATAAAAATTAAAGGCTGCTCTACAATATGAATAACCTTACATTGAGAAGAGGCATGTCCTGCTGGAACAAAAAAACCCCACTTGTAGTCAGTATTGGGTGGGAACAATGTCCAGTTATAGGCTTCTCTTGCAAAATAAATTAGAACCTCACTGGAGGTATCAATTAATTATCTCCCAAAAAATAAAAAAAAAGCTATTTAGTCAGTTCAGTAAGGCTAAAGGAATATTTAGATATTTAGCCCCATAATTTCAGTGTGAAATGATGTTGTTAAGTCCTGCAGTATCAAGGTGCTAAGAAGGGCTTAAATAGCCATGGACTCTCACAGTAAACTTGCTACCTTTTGCCATTTGGAATAACACATGGAAAATTGCCAAAGTTGCACCACAGGATTAATTACAGACTCATCACAAAATTCTAAAACCACAATACTTAGGCAGCTAAGCAAGATCAGCTCTCTAATAGATTTAATCAACTGTAGGGTAAACCCTGAAAGTATGTAAATGTAAAAAGAAAGTATGTGATGTAAAAAGAGAGCGATGAATTTGAGTAGGTTGTGACTCTAGTCACCAGGCTCTCTTCTTGGTGAAAAAAACCCACTGATTTATTACATGCATCCCCAACAATATTCCAAATAAAATGTTTAAATATAATTTAAAACTATTTAAAAGTGACAAAACTCATGCTTCTTTTATATTAAAGACTTAAAATAAATAGTTTCTTAACCTACTAAAGGTGATGTTCCTAGCCAGAAGGACTCCCACCAGGAAATGCAAGAGTAGCTTATCTGAAGGTTTTCTAACTGTTAGATGCTATAAATGTCACTCCTTACTGCTGGCACCAGGCTGCCATTTTCTTCTCAGTACAGACAATAGGGAGTACCCTTTCCCAAATTTGTGTAAGTGTCTAAGACTATTACCTTGGTCTCTTGGTCTTTCTCACACATAGTAAATTATTTTATAGCACAAACAAGTGCACTAGCACAGCCAAACCCTCTTAAAACCAATTAAACTAAATAGAACTTGACCAAACTCACTGTCAGTTAGCAATTTGTTGGTTGTTTTGATAATCACATTACAGAAGGGGTATCTACAGAAATTCAATCACTCCAAAAATTAATAGTATACCAAAGGCTAAGGACACAGACAAAGCAGCTCTGGAGCACAGGAAGGTTAATTTTTTCTCCCTCTCAACACCTACTCCCCTCCCTCAAGAAGGGAGATAGAACCAGGCCATTTCTCCCTCTAACATGCTAAAGCTTTCAAATAGCTCCCAGGCATTTTAGAAGCAGTTGTACAGTGTTTGCTTGCCACTTTCAATTAAACATGGTACAGCAGTCTGATGTCACTGGGATCTACTAATAGGAAGAGTTTATTTAAGAGTGTTAAAACTCCAAACAAAGAACTGTCCACAGAGGTCTGCATTTTCTGGATAAACAATGAGGCAGTTTAGAGAGACAAGAACAGAGAGCACAACATAAAGCACCACCGCTCTGTCCATAAACTTTCCCAACATTTGGTAGATGCAGATAATTTACTGTCATCAAAATAATACACTTGTGGGATTCAATAAAATTGCAGATAGCTTTGTGCATCTCCCTAGAAGCAGTAGGTATCTGCTACTAATTTTGCAGAAGCAAAATTAATAGAAGTATTTTAGGATCTAGTAGATTCAGTCACCACTGCATTTAACCAAGTTCGTTTCTCCATATGCTTTGATTAAATGGAAGCTTTTCTGGTTGGCCACCCTTCTATTTTAACATTGTGTTCTCAACTATTTTAATAAACCTGAAGGGATTAAAAGCAGACAAAAATCCAACTTGTTCCTGGGCCTCTCTAAAGGATTCAGAGTGAGCAGCTTCAAGGTGGCAACAGAGACTAGAGTAAAAGTGGGTAAGAGGAAAAGAAACAGGACTAGATTGGGGAAATGGTATAGAAGGAAAGAGATGGTAAAAGTAGAATGGAAAGGCTTGATAACTAGAAAAAAGCTGTTAGGGGAAAGGGTTTGTAAAAGTCTTTGTTTCTGAAACTAAGGGTGCAATTAACTCTATCCATGAGAGAGCTAAGTTCCACTTCCTTTCAAGCACTTTTAAAGAACATTAAGGTTCTCATTCAAGTCAAGAATGGATACTTAACAGAACTGTTACTTTAACTAAGTATCTATCACGTGTGGCTATGAAGTTTGGCCCCGGTATCACATACCTTGATCTATTGGATGCTACTGCTCCGACTTGCAAGTTGTTTCAGTATTAACTGAACAGCAACATTATGAAGACTAAACAGCAAATACATTTGGAAAATCTCCAAACATTCTTGATCAGCCTCAGAGAGAAGTTCTAATCAGTTCCCTCCCTTTCCAAATTGTCCCTTCAATAATCTAAGGAATTGGAGGCCAAAAATTGTTTTGAATTTTGCAAATGAACTAGAAGTAGAAAATATTTGCAAGAAAAGCAATGACAACATAAAGACTAGTAATCTCATTTATATATAAAGAAAAAAATAAATATCTCAGTTTTATTCAAAAAGCATAAGATTATCAAAACAAAGTCAATATCTCCCCATTCTATTTAATTTTTGTATATAAATCAAAAACTGAAGGAAGGGCGGATCAATCTCACTTTTATTGATTGTGCCTCCTAATCAGGTTCTCTGCCTCTTTTTCACACATGAATATACAGTGATGTCTGAGTAACAAATAATGCAGAGCAATGCTGCTTCTTTAAAATTAAGATTCCTCCAGACTTTTTTTAATGTCATGGATGTTTTTCTATTGCTGCCAGGCTTTATACATCATTGATTTACAAAACTCCTGGTTTGATATTAGATTGACTTGACAATGTCTCACATAATGAGTAAAATACAAAAAGCAGCAAAAGATTATACTCTTGGCATGCAAACCCTTGCTTGACTGGAAGCTGGAAAGAGAGATGTGCTTCCCTTCCACATAACTGTGGCCTCTTGGGGTGTTTTAGACATGGTTCTACCCAGAAAAGCCAGTAAGTGCACACTACTCACTGTGTGTAGCTCCTGTCATTTCTGCTTCACAGAGGTAAAAATCCAGCATCTTCTGCACTGATTTCTGGTTGCAGAAGGTTTTCACAGAGGTAAATAAAGCCTGCAAACTTTTAGACCTGACAAGGGTCAGAAAATAATTGAGCTTGGGTCACAGATGAAATGGGACACATCTCCAGCACTCTGGGCACTGGACAAGTCATTTAATTTAGGAAATGTGCCCATTTGATAAAAGGCTTTGAGAGTCAATAGAAAGCCAAAATCCAAGAACATATTTACAAGGTGTTCAATTAGACTTTTTTTTATGTAAAGAGTTTGGGGCTCAGCCCAGAGTCTGTCTCTGATACTCTCTCATGTCACAGACAATTGCTTCCAATTTCACAGAAATTCAAATGCTTCTCAGTTTCTTTATTAATACTTCCAAATACCAAATTTTAAACTATAAATTACTCTAATATTTGCCCAAATGTCTAAATACTACAAAATTCCAATAATAGGTATGTTACATAAACCCAGACAAAGAGAATTTTATATATGATAGCACTAAACAGTCTCAGTGAAAAAGAATGAAAGAAGGAAAAAGGAATAATTAGGAAGTGGACAGACTTATAACATCTTTCCTAAAGTTATTCATGGACAATAGCAAGTAACATATGTGTGGTTCAACTCAGCAAGAAATCTCCTACTCCACTTCATAAAATACAGCTGCCCTAGGAATGCAGCCCAAACCTGTTCTGCCTGCATGAGAAGGACAATCTCCCTAAGGTCCTGGCTGCTTCTATACACAACCAGAACCTCAAAAACACAACTGGAGAAGACATACACTTTATACCTGGTCATGGATAAGAATAGCAGAATTTCTGACTGCATCATGTCTTCTGATGTTGTTCACATGTGGTCTGCAACTTTTGAATACCCAAAATGTTCTTTGAAAATTATTATCTTTTTTTCCCAAACGGGTAGGTATTTTTCCATTGTAGAAACAGAAAAGTAAGATTTAACTCCCTACTTTGATTATGTTTTGCTGGGCTGCTTTGCCTTCATGCCTTTGTAGTCAATCCATGCACCAACTGTGATTAAGGCAAGAAGCTGAAACAGGGCTAGAACCACCTTTTTTCACCCTTCCATGAAAATCCTACAGCAACTATGCACAGCCCCAAGCAGCTGCCTTACAGAAGCTGAAGCTCAGCTGTGAACCCAATATATGGAGCTGCTGAGCCATCTCACATCCAAACTGGAATTCTAGTAAGATTCTCGGCAGATGCAGTTTAATGATGAAATAATTGAAAATATAAAAGTCAAACACTCTACATTTGCAAAGACAACATTTCTGAAAGTTTTACTTCCCCAATGCTTTTATGGTTTTTTATTCTTATATCTTTTTCTTTTAATTGTTACATCTTTTGTGAGAATAAAACTCTATTTTTGATCACGTTTGGTTTCTAGATACCTCCTCATGCTGAATGGCATTCAGAAGATTTAAGTTTATATACATATAAATTTTTGTGAAATTGTCTGTTTTCCATCAGCTGCATCAGAATGTTTGCAGCAGCTTTTACTTCAAGTTTTACTAATTCTTTCTGGATAACTCTCAAACTTTCTTTTCTCCCTTTTCTCCAAAGATTAACACATCTCTTGTGAAATTGTAATAGAAAACGAGATCATTTAATTGCCTGCAATTCTGGTTTTGGTCTTGTTTTTTGGTTTTTTTTTTTTAGATTCAGTTAACAAGCTCTTCTTTTTCACTCACAGCTCCTCCAAACTAAAATAAATGTAGTTAAGTAAGAAGTCATGAAGTTCTGGTTCCAGAACCGATTTGGTGGAGGCTGTAGTGGTTCTGTTCTGTTGCCTTTCTTTTAGTATTAATTCTAAATAATCTACTGTGAAAAACTCTCACAATTTATCACACTTTCTGCCTGTGGCATTTCCTTTTAGCCCAAGGATAAATCTTTCTAACTCTGGCAAATGTCAGGAATGCTCCTGTGATACAGGTGATCCTACAACAATAAAAATCAACAGCTAAAAGCAGACTTTATTGTATTCATTATGATACTTATGGCCTGTTATAAATTTTCATCTCATTCCTATTTAACAAAGGCTATATATTACTATCCTCTGTATCACTGTGACCAAAACCAGAAGACCATCTTGAGTTATGATATGCTAGATACATAATCATTTTTACAGTAAAGCTAAATGAAGAAGTTATCATATTGAAATCATACATAAAACAGTGAAATCAGTGTTAATATTTTTTATATAATTTCAAGGATATGTACCACAGCAAAGACAAAAGAAAGCTAAAGTCTTTGTTCATACTTAGATCATTAAATATGAGAATTTAAGAGCCAATTAACTAAATATTTTTACAAATACCTCAGCAATCTGAAACCCACCTCAGCTTTGCCAGAATCAGAGTCATTACCATCCTGACAGCCACCAGCAGCACTGCCTTTTCAGTTTCCCAGGTCATTGGCAATGATTTTGTTGAAGTCAGTCACGGCCACGTTGCCAATGTGTAAAGTTTGTCTCTTGTCTGTAACATGCTCAACAAAACTTCAGCACACATGGACATTGTGAGGTCACACAGCATCCATATGCCAGGCTAAGGAATATAGAAAATGAACACTTCTCACCTTCCCAGTATCTTAGTGTATCTATCTTTGTTTTCTTGTACTATTTTTGCTGGGCAGATATAACATTATTTTAGTTCAATGAAAATTTCATTAAAATAACTTCCATATCATGTTTCTATATTCTTCCCACCCCACAAATAAACAAGATACAAAGCTTTCCCATGAAAAAAGAGTGCTGTTCCCAAACATTTTTCTTAGGACAATCACCAATCATGTCAAGCATTGTCCAGAAAGCCAAGGAGGAATTCGTTATTTTGTTTCCCATTCCTTAGAAAACATTGCCTTTCTCTTTGCATCAAGGAAACTCCTATTTACAATTGCAGCTCTGTTGATTTCTCTCATTACAAGGTTTATATATGAAAGGAGTAGCTTAGCCTACTACTTCTGTCACTAACATGCACTTTTCTAGGAACACAGACTATGGAAACAAAGCTTTGCATAGAAGAGCCTTCTTTGATTTTTGTCATCTTTGAGCCAGTGCTTAACCATCATCACATTTTTAGATCTGTCACTGGATACTTCTGAAGTACAGAAATAACTGCATTTTCTAAGTTGGTGTGTGTGCAATGTGTTGACTCCAGACTGGAAAACCACCCCGCCAGAACAACTCCAAAGGGAGTATGCAAATCCTTTTTAGTAACACTGTTCACCATAAAACATCAAAACACTATTTGAATACATCTGGGAGATGAACAATAATTTTGTTCTGGTCAGGCTAATCTCTAGTCTTTAATATACACTCACAGCTACATAAGTGAGATGAGAAACAGAGAATGCAATGAGCAAGAAGTACTTCAATGAGTGTGAGTGTTTTAGCAGGGTCTGTATTTTGCCATTAAAATCACCATTAACAGACACACAGTTTACAGGGAAATTTTTAATTTTTCCCATAACACTTTAATCAGAAGATCACAGTTTAAATCAAAGCTACTTTTAGAAACACAGGTTTTACACTTCTTATTCCACAGAAAAAAAAAAGGGCATGAGGACAGTGACTTCAGAAATCTTCCCAGTTCTGGAGTTCAACCAAAAATTAGAGTAATTGATGCTAGCTTAAAAGAACCATTTTTTTTAATGGTGGTCAAATATTTCAGGGTGAGTTTCTCTAGAATCCAAATATGATTAAAATTGCAAATCTATTTAAGAACATCAAATAACTCAACTTGCCAATTAAGACAAATGGATATTGCACACAGCACACTTAATCTTATGAGAATTCAGCCACAGGCTTTACTTCATAGTACATAGCACACTTCCAGGTTATATTTTTTTCCCAGAGCTGACATTTGACTTGGACATCACCAGACCAGCAACCTGGAATGCTGAATATTTCACCAGTTACTTCAACACCACAAATCCCCACCAAAGATATACTTTCTTACCAGTTAAGTCATTGTCCTATCGCCAAATATTAACCCTAAGAGCTCTTGGAACCACTTTGGCTCTATTGTCATTAACAATTTGCCTGTAAGGAAAACGTACACACATCTCAGTGATAACACACTAGATCTTTCCTATTCCCACAACAACCTGTTATGGATAGAGCAATTAGAAAATCATTTTTCCATCCTGAGCATTTACCAAAATGCCCCTTCTGTTGATTCTTTCAATATTACAAGTACAGATTTCCTCTCTTACCAAAAGTCTTAGGAAACAGCATCCTGTGACTGGAGAAGGTCAGGTTCAGCTCCCAGGATAGCTACCTGCCCTCTCAAGTGACCTCAAGGAAGTTGCCTGTCCTAAAATACAGCCAGTGACTCAGGAATGTCAAATCTGGTATTTCTTCAGTATAGTTTTCAGAAATCATTCATTTAATTCAGCAGTACAGATAAGGTGTCTACCATCTGGACAGGAAAACAGGGAGCAGCCCCTACAGATGAGGAAAGGTAGAAAGTCCTGGGTGCCTCCAGCCAGGCCCTCTGAAAGCAGTTTTGAGGCCCCAAATCTCTTCGTCATTCTCCTCAATCTATAAAATGGAGACAAGAACATTTTCCTTCTGCCCAGGAATTGTGAGGATAAATACATTCCTGTTTGTGAGGCACTTAGATAAGATAGCTAAGGGAGCTATGTAAGTTGATAGATTCCTTGATCTTAAGGAACTGTACTCTTGAAAGTAGCAGCTTGACTGAGTTATAAATGTCCGTATTATTCACAATATGAAACTGCCAAAAGATAAAAAACATTCTAATGATATTTGAGAGCAGGAACTCCCCTTCGCCCCCTCATACTTTGAGGACTCTGTCCCTTTGGAAATGGTATGCTTTTCAGTGAGGAGGATTCCCTATTGTTTTCTTCCCTATTCTTTATAATGTAAATGTAACCTCATTTATTTATTTATTTAGTCTCCCAGGCCTCTTTTCATCTGGCAAGATGGTGGGGAGGGGGGTGGAGGGAAGAGGAGCTGAAGGAGGGGGGCTATTTAATAATGTCCTATTAATCGCAGTGCACTATCAGCAGGCTTTAACCCTGCTCCAATTCTTTGATTGCTTTTTAGGGATTAGAGCAAACTTCATTGTCATCCATTGCATTGCAAATAGGTAAATTTGACTGATATGTACACAAAATATAGATAGGTGTATAGTGCCTCAATATATGTGCAGAGTAAATACATGCATTTATATGGCTTGTACACACTCACACACACACATATAAAAATAAGCTACATCTCCCTGTATGCCTAAGAGAAAAATCAAATCAAGGCACGGAGAAACTGAAAAAAAACCCCTACATGTATCATTCACCTGATTTCAATTGTGACTCCCTTTGAACCTCGGCCAAATCATTTTGTACATTAAAAATTGGTCAAGGATGATAAGATTCCATTTTCATGGTTGGTAATGCAGAACCAGTGAAAGAATACAATTACAGACCCCTGAGTAAACTCTGCGAATGTCAACTTGATGTAAATGATCAAGTGTCGACAAAGGGCTGGGGGGGGGGG